>CAEFZX010031358.1:0-25876 GCA_903066825.1 Alfaro cultratus | reverse complement strand
AGTAAAAATATTAATGTGGTACTTTTACTTTTACTAGAGTACATTTTTGTCTGTGTATTTGTACTTTTACTTAAGTAAATTTTTTGAGTGCTTTATACAACACTGACAAAAACACTGGCATCATTAAAACTTTTAGATGTGTCTCTGCTGCACCACAGCTGAATAGAATAATTAGGTAATTAAGACTCTGGAGAACTGATCTACACAAGGAGGAGGTAATTAAGCCACTTCATTCCAGTGTTTTGTACCTATGGCACATCTAAAAACTGCAGGACTGGAGTTTGACACCCCTGACCCAGACAGATATCCTGTTATCACAGATCCTAAAGTTGCTGAATTCTCCAGGATCTCTGTCTGCACTGCCCTGTTCTGTTGGAACTCCTTCAAATATCAAAACACAAATCCCACAAAACCAATGTTTATTCCTTTTTCCCAATGTGTTTCATGAAAGAGCAGTTACAGAAATGATAAATTTGTGATTTTCTTTCGGAAAATAAGTTGCAACAAACAAGGCACAATACATTTCAAGTACTCAGAGTCCTGCCACCATCCCAAGATAAATATCCATGTGGTTTTCTTGTAATGAAGATACAATTATATATATCTTTTAAGTAGTCAATAAATTAACATAACATAAATAATTAACAATTAAAACAGAAAAATAGCTAAGCATCTTGCAAGATTCGCAATTTTTAATGAAAGTACTAATCACCTTAGCAAATGATAAATTAGAAATAATTATTTAATGTTTCAACTTAACTCAAAATGAGCATGTTCTAACTAAAAACCTTGCAAAAACTGAATTTGAAAATAAACAATTTCAGCCTGAAAACTTTCTAATCACACAAGTGCATTGATAATTTATTAAACTAGCTCACCCAGGCCCCTAGTACAAACAGCCCACATTCCTCTTAGCAGCTTAGAAAAATAAAGCTTTGGTGCCCTATTACAAGACAAAGAATACAAAAACATTAATCAGAAATAAACATACAGATTAAAGTGTGTTTAATTCAACAAACAATGTGATCTCATAATTTCTTTGGTTCAGTAAGGCTTCGTTTCAGTGGTCAACTGCTGAAAAACAATGCTTAATTTGGGACGGTGCACAGACAGCACACTGCTACAACTAAAGCTCACCTCCATCCAGCAGAGAGGCAACTTCAAGACTCATATATAAAGATGTTGTCTGTGCCGTTCTGCTCTATGACTGATAGATGAATCACATCAAATTAAAATGGCAATCTGCAACAACAATACAATCCAACAAATGAATGAAAAACCAAAATGGCAGTGAGCGCTACAAAGCTGCATCTGGTGCTGCTGGCAGGACGTTGCTCAAAAAGCTATCTGAGATTTTCACTACAAATGTCATGACTGCAACAACTAGTCCAAATTCTAAGTGTTTTGCATCCTCTGTTAGTAACAAGAGAATAAAAAACAAAGATAAAACCCTATGATCTGAATTTTTGATTTGATGCCTGAACATTGTGACTCTTTATATAATTAATATGATGCTACGAACTTAGACCATGAATACTAGTATTGATATCTGTAAACATTATCTGTAGTATATGGTTCAAAATGGAGGCAGGTTCCAAAGAAGAAGCCCTGTTTTTTGGACTCCTGCTACAGTCTACTATTCTTCCCTAGCTGGAGCAATAAAAACTATTATCTGAATGTAAACATGACAGCTAATTTAGAGTTGTAGGTTTGGTGATCGTTATGATTAGAAGGATTTTGTCCTTCCTTAAACAGGGATCTATTATAAATATCTGAGTAAAACCAAATCAGATTTCTCTGTGGGCCACACTTGTTAAAAATAAAATGATTGTTAAACAGGATTCAGCTATATTTTCAAGAGATATATGAGGAAAGATACAAATAAGATGAGTGTACATGAAGCTTGAAGTATGCTGCTGTTGAGCTTGATTTATCTTCAGTTTCCAGCTCTTCTCCGAAGTAAATCTTGTGCATTTGAGCCTGACATGTTTTCCAGGGATTGGCTGAGCTGCCCTCCTTTCCAGGCTCAGACAAGTGGTCAGTGTTGTGTTTCAGAGAGAGGTGTGTGTGGTAACAGTGCAATCATGGTGCTCAGTGCTCCTTCAACCTGTCAAGATGAGAACATCATTTTGATGCAGAAAGTAGGTGTGGTTACATTTTACAGTCACAAGCAGTAATCTGAACTTTGTCGTTCCTGAGCGAGTCAGAGCTAAGGTCTGATGCTTCCTGTACACACACACACACAGCAGTGTGAGCCTGAAGACATGACTCAAACCTTTTCATCCACATCCATGTCTCTTATTATCACAGTGAATCCTGGGACTTATACTTAAATAAATGCACCACATTACCAAAAGTATTTAGTTGTCTTTCTTCACACATATTGAGTGTCCACCAGGTTTAGGAGTTGGAATTTTTTTTTACCATTTTTCCAGAAGCACATTGATTGGGTCAGACACTAATGTTGGATGACGAGGTCTGGCTCACAGTCTCTAGTACAATTAATCTGAAAAGGTGTTTTATCAGATTTCGGCTGTCAAGTTCTTCCACACCAAACTTGCTGACCCATGTCTTCATGGATCTTACTTTGTGCACTGGTTAGCAATCATGTTGGAAAAGGAAGAGACCAACTCCAAACTTTTCCTACAAAGCTGAAAGCATTAAATCATCTCTGATATTTTTTTCTGCCATAATCCAAGATCACACGTTTTCAGTCTGAAAGTAGGATTTCATATCTTTTTTTTCCTCAAAGCTTTAATACTTTTGCTTACATTTTCATTTTGAAAGCAGGACTGCATGTCTTTCTTCTCAAAACTTGTGATGCTTGTACCCACAACTTCTCCTCACGCTCAGAACTCGTCTCTACTCGGAGCAAATATCCGCTTGGAAAACTCTGCTCACTTACGAAACACTTTCTGCTTGCTTTTGGAACAAAAATGCACCATCACCTGGCAACCTCTCAGCCATTAGAATAAAAGTGTTGTACTGGGTGCGTTTGTTTCCTTGTAGCGGGTGTGTCTGTGTGGGTACTATCGATTGTAGCATCATGCACCACTTACGCTCTCAATGACCTCAGCTTTCTGCTCCATGTTACACTAAGCATCCGCCAGCAGTGTGCTACTGATTTCTAACAGCCTTCTGATCTTAGGCAGGAATTTGTTCACCCAACCAAAGAAAATGGATCCACAGATCCAACTGTGTAACAACATAGTCATGACATCATCTACATAGATCCATAGACAGACAGATGAACTTATAATGTCATCAGTCAGAAATAGTTTGTGAAATGGAAAGGAAGTGAGCGGATGAAGACTCACTCTATAGCAGAGACGGGATGGGACTTGGATGAGGACAGCTCCTTGGTCACCAGCCGTAATAAAAGCTTCAACACAAACAATGAAACATTTTATAAGCATACAAAATATTTGTAATGAATTAAGGCCTGCAGCTATGGTTCACTTGGTAGCAGCAAAAAGTAAAATAAAATATAAACCATATCAAAATCTGACATGACAGAAATGTGGTTTTCCTTGAGCTTGTCTTCAGTGAAGCTGAAAGTTTTTTTTCTCATGTCTAATTATGTTTGCTCTGTGTTGTTATTGAAGTCTATTGAAGGTGGCTATTTGCCGTTTCTGTGATTGAGTGACATAGTTGTATTGTTCTCCAATTTATTATAAGCACTGTACACTGTCCAGAAAAAAAGTGGAACCTAGTTAATGAATAACATTTACTTTAGCACTAAAGCTAAATAAGGTTTTATTGCTGAGTAAGAGGGTGAGTTAAAAAAAAGTCAAAAAAGCTTGGCGCATACTTGAATAGCTCTAACATTTCAGAGCTAATGTGTTACTATTTATGCTAGCATTCTTTGCTGATATGAGCAAATCTGTTTTCCTAACCTTCAACTAAAACATTTCACGCTAGCAGTAAAAGAGGGCAGCTCCAGCTCCATTTTCTTGCATCAAACATGCTTAAAGACCAAACATGACCAATGTGAGTAAAATCAGTTCCAAAAAGCTTGAAACTACAGAGAGGGATCTTCTAACTTGTAGATTCTTGATAGAGCATTTCCACTCATTGAGAATTATGACAAGTTATAACCCTAACGTATGTCATCAAACTGTTGAAATATCTCCAAACAGTCACTGCTCTGCACTCACTAGCAAAGCAAGGAAGTCGGCAGTCATTAGCATGTAGAAGACCTGATTCCAGCCACCTGCAGACAACACGCCTGCCAGCAGGGGGCCCAGAGCTGCACCTACAACCACAAACACAATTAGAATTTTAGATTTGGGCTTAAAATTGACTAAAACTTTACATTTCAAGATGTGAGCATATTTTGGAATTTGACTACTTCAAATATACAATGTTGTGCTGAACATTCACTGTTTGCAAAGCAGCCAAGCGACGCATGAGAAAAGCTGCACTTACTGTAAGGTAGGTGACGTTTACATCTATTATTCTGGTTCCTTCCTTCCTGATTGCAGCTTCAGTCAACAAGCAGCACAGCATGTTTCTATTTGCACTCTGTACAGGTGGAGCTCTAACAGCATTAGTCTATTAGAGGGCCCCACAGGCTAATCACTTTTTTGCAGGTCTAAGGGAGGTAAACATCTCATCATAGACTTCACTGTGACTGTTTTTTTTTTTAAACTGATAAAATCAAAAGATAGACTACATCAGCCTATGACTGAACAGGTTCCCACTGTCTGAACTTAGCGGTTGTATGTAGAATAGAATAGATACTTTATTGTCCAGGAACATTTTGTGAGTAAGTGACCACAACACTGGCCATTCAGTTGGACTTATAAACAAACAAAAATAAAAATGAATAGAGATTTGCATATCAGAATGCTAGAAATATGTGCAGAGGCATTTCTTGCCCTTTTCTTTTTTTGGAACAAGCTTGGAATACACAATACGTCAAAGGTGTTATCATGTCGACCATCATTTTGGGGACCAGGTCACTGTTGAACCTGTGGAGGTTCACAGGTTGTGAACTCAGCTTTCACTCACTACTGAGAACAATCTGTGGCAGATTTCCTGCTGAAGACAGGATTTCCTGCTAAAGACAGGAAATCTTTAGCAGGAACACGCCCGGGAAGTGGTGTTTTGGATTGTTTCATACAGCTAGTCCACAGCTTTATATCAAAGAAATCATTAATCAGATAAAACAGGTGGGAAGACTAATTTATTATTTCTGTTTTTGTCATTATGCTGACAGGAAATAATTTGTTCTGCTGCAAAAAATATTTTTATTTATTTATTTAAAATTTTTATTAATGCCATAGAACAGTAGAAGGCATGTGGTTAAATGGCAGCTTAACCATTTAACCATTATGTAACTATCTATCTATAGTTACTAAACACTAATCTGGGGCCTCATGTATAAAGCGGTGTACGCACAAAAAATGTGCGGCGCCATATTTTACGCATAAGTCGGCATGTATTCAAATGAACATTGCGTCAAAGTGTGAGTAAATATACGCACACTTTTTTGTGTGCGGCAGCCACGCAAACTTTTTCTCTGGATAATATCAAACTACAAAGCGTCAAAACTCACCCAAATACACCAAAATCCAACTACATTCAATGTTATTTAGACCACTAAGCATCAAACCAGATGTTTTTAAATGATTTTAACATTTTATTGTTTAAACATAAACAATGAAACTGAACTGCATTTATCCTCAGACAATAAGCTAACATGCAAATAAAGAAAAAATGAAAATGATGTGAAAACTTGAATGCAAATAGTACTTTTCCTCAGTTTTTGTCTCAAAAATGTAATGCATTGGTCTCTGTGCTGACGCGCATGGAATGCATCTATGGGGTCATTTCATTCTCACTAAAAAAGAAAACAGGGTTGAATAAGCAGATTGTTTATTGATTGATTAGTTTTAAGGGGTGTATGCAATCACACGTATATACAGTAAGTAGCTTCACAAAGGAGAGCTGTGTAATTGTGGAATGCTTTGGGTCTGATAGAAAACATCGGCAATGGAGGGAACGATTGATCATATTGATCTTCTGGGAAATGTTGATGGTGGTTTATTGCTCAGACTGATCATCCTGGATCTCTGAGCAAAACCTAAAGAAAGAGCCATGTGCTACCAATGGTGGTGCAACTGCAGTCATCCTTCAATCAAGCTGCCCATTTATACGTGGCGACAGATGGGCCAGCAGCTGCGCTTTATTTCCCGAAAATTGGGATGTATAAACGAAATATGAGCAGCCACATGTGTCCTCACGGCTTTATACATCCATATTTTTTTGTGCGCCGCACTTTTCTAAATTTGTCCATACGCCAAGTTTTAGTGTGAAAACTGCACACTCTTTTATGCATTAGGCCCCTGGTGTTTCTGTGCTTGACTGCTATGTGTCACCAGGGAATAACAGAACAATTACATTCAACCTCTTGATCAGTGACATATTGCTAACTTAAGGGAGAGAATAAATAGTACTAACCTATAGATCCTGTCCCATCAATGATGGCTGTGACTGTGGACAAAGCCCTGGCATTGCCTTTCAGGCTTTTGTGTGTTCCCTGTTATCGAAAACACAAAAAGAGAGAATCACAGAGGAGAGGAGTACATATGAAAGAAAAACTATTTAAAACATAAAATAGATATTAGTGTAAAATATCTACCAGATCTGCTGACACAGCAGTTGTTATTAGAGCATATGGTCCATTCACCAGACCTCCACATACGAGCAGCATTCCTGGGAAACACCAAATCAGTCAAACTTCTGTTCCTAAAGACTAGCTCAATGTCCACAGGCAGCATTTCCCATGAAACCATTTGCTCTGCATGCTGTCAATCAATCAATCAATCAATCAATCAATCAATCAATCAATCAATCAATCAATCAATCAATCAAGTTTATTTATATAGCACATTTCAGCAACAAGGCATATCAAAGTGCTTTACATCATAAAAACACAAAAATACAAAGTCAGAAAACACAGTCAACAAGTGAAACATATTTTGCTAAGTGGCATCATTACACATCAGATATGTTGGTTAATGTTCCAGTGATTATGGTTCAAAAGCAAACCTAAACAGATTGTTTTTTTTGTTTTTTGTTTTTTTTTTACATTTTTCTGAAGGTTTGTTCTAGATTTGTGGTGCATAGAAGCTGAAAGCTTCTTCTCCATGTTTGGTTCTAGTTCTGGAAATGCAGAGCAGACCAGAACCAGGAAACCTGAGAGGTCTGTTAGGTTGCTACCCCAACAGCAGGTTATTAATGTAATTAAGCATATATAAAGCTCAATTTCACAAACAATGAGGATAATCAGTGACAAATGTAGGCATAAGGAAACCAATGTGAAAGAATTAAAGTTCACATTCACAGCAAATAACCCAACTACTGTATTTCAGAACCGGGTTTATCATTTCATCTGGGAAATGAAGAAAGCAGACCAATTTATTTTACCCAAAGTAACTTGAATACATTGGACTAGAAGGATGAGAAATTCATTTTTCTGCACACTCCAGAAACATTTCATCTATTAAATCCAGTCCAGAAATTGGACTGGACTGGGATTTGATTACTCCTCATAATGAGCGATAATGTAACTCTGACAGAGTAAAGACAGGTTGTTAAGTAGCCATTTCTAATACAGTTTCTTTTTTCTTTTCTTTTTCCACCCAGATAAAAAGGCTTTATTCTCCTCTCAGTGTTCTCTCTCTCTGAAGCACATGCTGAGGCTCAGGGATCCTAAAATGTTGGACTTGATTGAATTGATATCAGTACAGGAGAAGGCAGCGCGCTGAAGGTGACCCTAGCTCGGCTATTGTCTTAAAGGTGGAAGCTTTCTTCACGGTTTCCTGTACTTTCTACTCATTTACTGCATGGCCTCTCAAGATTTACTTCCATCTGTTTACATAAACACTCATACAATAAATATGACAAGCATCTCTAAATGTTTTCCATCTGTTATTCCATCCATCTTGTAGACCTACTAGTCCTGTCCAGTCACCAATCACCTTTCCAATTGCATCTAGTATTTTAAGAGTATGGCTTTAGAAATTCCTGCCAGAATAAAACAATCCTGTTGAAAGAAGACAGGGAAAAGATAGCAGCTTCTCACCAACAGTTGGTCCAAATCCCAGCTGGCTGATCATAGAGAAGCCATAGAGCTGCAGTGCAAAAAGCAAACAGAACCAGAAAGATAATGTGCATCAATATTCATAACTGATCCAAACTAATCAGGAGGACGTTTATATAACATACATTACAGGGATCTGTTATCAACCCTTTTCTGGACAATTAAATACTGTGCTAATTTCCTAAGAAACAAAACAAGAGGAAGCTTACTGTAGGAGCAGCTAGAAGTAGCATAACTGCACATGTGCTGGCTCTCTTCCCCAATTTATCAGAGATCACTCCTGCCAAGATCCCACCTGTATGGTCATGACACACACCCACAGAGTCCATTTATGCCATTACATCAGAAACATTCACGCTAATATCTGCAAAAATAAACTGATTGATTTTTTTTTTTTTACACAAAAAAAAAATCAATGAGGAAAAAAAGCCTCAGATTCCATCAGTAATTAATATATATAAAAAAAACCTAATCGTACTCATTGAAAAACAATAAACAAATATTTTTAATGGCTGGAGAATTATTATTTTTTAAATAAAAATAAAAAATAAAAAAGTCACTGACCCACAATTCCTCCAACATCAAACAAGGTGGAGAGATCTCCAGCTTTCTTTGCATCCAAGTGAGCTGAACAAGAAACAAGAACCATCAGTTCTATCACATTCCTCTCGCCAGAATAAAGGGATTTCAGCACAATTCAGTTAATTTATAATATGCAGATTCAAAACTACATTTAAGGCATTTTATTTTATCTTGAGGTTATTCAATAACAGATTATCTTTTTTTCACAGAGTATACAACGCGCCTGAGGAGGTAACCATTCACTGAAATCTGTTAAAACTGTTTCCACAGATGTGGTTCTTCAAAGTCATTTTATGCACATGTGTAACCCTAACTCTATACACATGAGCAAACTTATGTGTATGAGCAAACTTACATGTATATGTTTGCTCATTTCAAGCAAACTGAAATTAGGCAAAATTTTAAGGAGAAAATTGCAGAACAAGGCTGGCAGGTTGTTTACTCACCTGCCTTGGTGATGTAGAGGGGTAGCCAGAAAAGGAAGGTATAACTGACCAGCTTGGCAAAGAGCAGGCAGAGAGAAAACTCCACCACTCCCTGCAGAAATAAAGAGCATGTGACAACTAGCTGATGTGACAGCAACCCCAGCAGAGAAGCAGTGTCAGTAAACTGACAGGTATTCGCAGAGCTCCCATGAAGCTGATGGCAGAAGGCTCTGACTCGCTCTTCACCACCACGACTGGCTGGGCAGGGACACACACAGCGTCCCGGGGCAGCAGCAGCTCCGTGTCGTAGTTCTGCACCAGGACGGAAACAGGAACAGGAAGGCCACAGATCAGCTGCAACTCAACGGAACTGGCTGACACCAACACCAGCTCAACAGCTAACCGCCTCAGAAAAGAGCTCAGTATTCTAACCCCAGAGTCACTTCAAGATTCTCAAGAGGTAAAAAAAATGAATTTATGTTAATTGAAAATGTATATTTTATATTTTTAAAGCAACCAAATTATTGTAAAAGTATCTGTGATTAAACTGTGATAAAAAGATAATTAAAAAAATAAATGGAGGGAAAAAAAATCAAAAAGTCCCACACAGCTTTTGATCTTCTGATTTTGGAGGAGAACATTCAATCAAAACTCAACAAATAAAAAGCCTAATTTAACAAGCAGTAGCAGACAGTAAGACAGTGACAGTAAAGAGAAACTCCACACCAGATTTCAGTTCAAGCTGGTTTGTCAGAATAAAGAAAAAGTAAATCTTCTGGTCCTCATCAATAAAATTATCAATATTTCCGGATATTGTATCTATTTCACTACCTGAAAAATGACTAGATCCCATTTAACAGCTCAACATGGTAACACTTTATATGAAGGGGTGTGCATAAGACTGACATGACATGAACACATATGGAGCGATGGCCAGTGCACGGCAAGATGGGGTCCTCTGGACTTGATAAGGCGCTGTAAAAGTACAAAGCCACCTGTCATAAACATGAAGGAGTCTTCATGAACATTTGACAGTTATAATGAAGAGTCAGTCGGTAAATAATGACACTTTCAATACAAAGTTGCATTAAAAGTGTCAACTTTGCATTATTCTGTAAATATTTTAATGCAAAGTTGCATTAAAAGTCCATTAAATGTGTCAACTTTGCATTGAAAGTGTCATTATTTACTGAATGACCCTTCATGACAAAACTCATAAACATTCATGAAGACTCCTTCATGTTCATTACAGTGTTATGTTAGTTTTATGCACACCCCTTCAAATAAAGTGTTATCCTAAACACTATAGCTACAGGAATACGAACTGTCAAAAGACTAGGAATCTATGACTTAATTTAATAAACTGATTAAAAAGTCTTATCTCTCAAAAGAAAATGGCAGTAAAAGTTAGGTCTGTAAAGATTTTTTTTAGGTCATAACAGACCAAAGACAAGACATATTATACACATTAAAAATGCATTACAGCATTACACCTTATAATAGCTGTGCAGAGGTACATATGATAATAACTGAAATCAAAACCAAATGAAAGTAATAGGAAATGTGAATGGGTTCAATCCTGCCTAAGTGCTTTCTAGACACCTAAATGCTGATGCTCTGAAACAACAAATCGCTCATTTAGCAAAACTGTACAGCCAAATTATTCAGAGCCAAAATCCTGAATTTGTATTCAAATTTAAAAAGATTGACTATGTTGTTGTTGTTCACAAAGACTTAAACATTTAGATCCTGCCTAAAACATAATTACCAATGAAGCTGGAGATCACTGACAGAACTGACCTTCCTATTTTGAAGACATTCCTTAAAAAAGCTGTAGGCCTAAAACACAATATGAAGGAAACATTGCGTTCAATTAAAAATACTTTGATTAAAAAAAATCATCAAATTTGTTCAAAGAGTAGTAGTGACATTGAAGGATTATGATTTAGTAGTCACTGAATCGTAGCTTCTTTTTTTTTTCTAGCATTGTGGGACTAAGAGTCATTTTACCATTTATTGTTTTTATTTTCACTTAGCTATAGCAGGTCAAAATTAATTTATCATATTTCACTACGTATGAAATATGACAAATTATAAAGTCCTGAGTGGGTGGTTTAAAACTGTAAGAAAAAAGGCTTCTTGAGATAAAATAGCCAGACATATAATTGCAGCTGACCTCTCTATCCCTTCAGTTCTGTTACATTCTCTCTGCAAGATAAAGCTTTAGATGGACCTCTGTGTTTAAAAAAATTTATATTAATCCAGAGAGATGCACACCTGATTTTTGTTATCCTTGTAATGCAAATATACTTTTGGATGTCCATTTGCTCCATTCCAACTTTTGGCTGAAACCTAAATAAAGAAAGATTTACTACATAAAACAGGTAAACACATACGGGAAGGATAAAACAAATGCCCTTTACTCACGCTGTTGCCAGGAGACGGGTTCTGAGTACATATGCCTTTTAAGTCATTTGGATCTGTGGAGAGCCAAACCGGTTAGTTGAACATGGCAAAACTGTGGAGTGAGAAAATCCATCAGCCTTAGTCATGCTTTTGTTTTGAAATGATTGCTCCTTCAGCAAGTCTGGAAGGTAAAGTCTCTGACACGAGCATATCAAGCTGGAGTCAAACAGTAAAATCTCTGACCGATGACTAAAGCAAGCTTTAGAAGTTATTTTGTGAAAACAATGAATCTTCTAACAATCTTTTTGTTTATTCTTCTACACTTATAGAATTAGAAATTATTATTTAGTATTATCATTATTATTGGTGTGAAAATGTTCACTTAAAAAAAAAACTAAGGCAGACATTTTGAACCTTGTTAAAACTCTGATATGTTTTCACAGATAGGTGTTATGCTCTTTACATAATTATGATTATTATAATTTTAATGACTTTTAGACTTACGTTCAATAAGGAAAAGGAAACAAATGACTCCCATGGCTGCGATGATGAGGCCAGGTACAATGAAGGAAAGGCCCCAGTTAGAGGAGACCCAGTACCCAGCGATCAGAGAACCCAGGATGTTCCCCACTGAGGTGTGGGAGTTCCAAAGTCCCATAATGAGCCCACGCCTGCCAACACCACAAGGTTTCATCACTAAGCCCGTCAAGCCTTAGCCTATATGAGCTCCATTCATCTTTACATGAAAGCTGTGAACTATTCTACCTTACCTTCCTTTTCCAAACCAGTTGCCAATGCAGGTCACGACACTGGGCCAACCAGTAGTTTGAACCAAACCATTGGCCACCTAGAAAAACAAAAAGAGAGCCACATCAACTTCCTGTACACATATCAACTAAAGATACATAAGCAGAAGTAAACGCTCCAGCCCTCCAAACAGTTTGTCTGCAGTTACACTGAAAAAAAGAGAATGCAGCTCCAACTTGAAGAAATTGAGGTAACTTGTTACATGTAATCAAATTAAGTTAGTCAGACTTCATTTATGTACGTTTGTCTAACATCGTAAATTAATGAACTTCACACATTGGCAAAATTTTATTTGATTACTTGTAATAAATTAGCTAAATATTTTATAGTTGGATCACAGATTTTCTTTTTTCAGTACAGCTGTCCTGACTGAGAAGTTAAAACGGGTGTGGTGTGCATCTCACCTGAACAAATATATAGAAGCCGAGACTGTGAATGTTGTAAATGTAACCAAGTCCAAACAGGCAGGTGAAAAGCCCACTGCTCAGCATTCCCACTGTGAGATACAGTCGGATAGGTAGGCGCTCCCCAATGATGCCGCTGCACAGGGGGAACAGCAGCAACATGCTAACACATTCATCTATGATGTAAAAGCTTGATTCATAACTTTCATAAAGAGGATCCTGAATCTGTCAAATTTCTTTTGCATTAACGTTTATTGAAGTAAAACAGAACATGTTACATCCTTGTATCTCTTGATAATTGTGTTTTTGCACTAAAATAATTCAGAAACTGTGAAGAAAGGATCAAATACTTGATTTCCTCATTGTGACATCTGATAATTACTTCAGTAGAACTCTAGTACTAAATGATCTAGTATCTCAGAAACACCAAACTAGTATTAATAGTTTGGTGTTTATGTGATACTGAACTCTCTTTCTCACCATTCAATATCTACTAAATCAGCTTCCCCTTTATGCTAGTTTTATGCTAGCTTTGCGCTAGATTGTTAGCTTTGTGCTAGATTTATTCTAGCTCCGTGCTAGCTTTATACTACAATTGTGCTAGTTTTAGGCTAGCTCAATCATATTGATGTCTCACCTGAGGTACATCCCAATGGCATAGGCACAGAGAAAAGAGTAGTCCATGGCTCCTAGCAGCTGCTTGTAGTTGCTTTTATCTAAAATTCAAATATTAATTACTAAACAAAGATTATGCAGCTAGCAGTTTATTACTGTTTAACTGATAAAGGTTCTTTCCAACTTGATTGCCCTGCTTGTGCTTTTCTGTTTAGTTTGAGGCAACAACTTTTGGAAATAAAGCAAAAAGCACTAAATCCACAAGAGCTCTCAAGTACTATATACAATTCTTTATTTAAACAGGAAAAATCTTGAGTCTCATTGTCTCATTTACAAGAGAGTCCTGTTACATACATCACCAAAATATACTGACAGCTCACTGTTGCTGTGGCAAAAGGTTTTATGGATTGTTTGAGTTCAAGTATACAGTAATTGACCTTTTTATAGTGTGCTTTCAGTAAGATAACCTGCATTCCAAAGTGCAGTGTGATCCATCAAAAGCATAACCTGGATTTCTTTCAGTTTAAAAAATTTCCAAATGGTTTTATTGGCCAGCTAAAGAATGACCGACATACAAGTTGATCAAGCGAACATCTCCCTCTCCTGACAAACCTTCTGGATATCTCAGGAGTCAAATAAAATCCCACACAATCTAACTGTAGGTTACAACGGTGAGTATTCATGATTACATCAGACCAACTTCTAAAACAGAATATGTCCATGAATCTTTGAACAAAGAAATTATTTTGCAAGAAAGGACAATAAAATTCAGTTGTTCTCCAATGAACTATTTCAGTCACATTGCCTCTGTGCAAAGGAGTTTATTTTGACTAGCCTCGCTGTTTAAATATAGGTGGAACAATGTCCAACATTTAAAACATAAAAAATAATCTAGCATGCAGCGATTGCAGTTTTCTGACCAATCACTGATGACCTATCTTTAAAAAGCATGACCTTAAAGCCTTTTAAAGACCTTAAAACCTTTTAAAGCTTGATTCATTATTATTGAATGTGGGTTCTTCCTGGGTACTCCTCCTTCAGTATCAGTTCTGCCTTTTAATGCCCTCCTAAAGCCCCAGGTCATGAGGCTTTTAAAAGCCTCATGGGTCTCATGTATAATAGAATGTGCAGTTTTCAAACTAAAACTTGGCATAAGGTCAAATTTAGAAAAGTGTGGCACACAAATTTTTTTTTTGGATGTATAAAGCCGTACATATGTACATACCTGCACACCTTTCCTTTATAAATCCTAGTTTGCGGGAAATAGAGCGCACCTGCTGATATGCTCCGTCGCCACCCATAAATACATTATATAAATTAGTATAAATACCCAAATCTGCCACAACGTCAAGCAATAAGAATGGCAACATCCTTGTTTGTAGCAGTATAAGTATTTATAATAATAATAATAATAATAATAATAATAATAACTACTATATATTTTATTTAAAAGTTCTTTCAGGGCACATAAGGTCACCTAACAAAAATAGCAAAAAATAACACATTTTAAAGAAAAAAAATCCAAATTACAAAAAAGAAAATGAAGGGATCGTGCAAATGCCTGTTTGAACAGCAGAGCGTTCAGCTGGGATTTAAAGACACACAATGTGTCAGAGTCCTTTGAGTGGGAATGTGGACGCTTATTCTGAATAGAGAAATCATGTGCATAAGTTGCACATTTACAGAATAGAGATGCTTTCTGTCCATAAAGGCACATTTACAAAGCAGGCATGGCTTTACTGAAGGATGACTGCAGCTGGACCAGTACCGGTACCGCACGGCTCTTTAAGTTTTGCTCAGAGATCCAGGAAGATCAGTCTGAGCAATCTAAACAGTAATAAACCATCATCAATATTTCCCAGCAAATTAATATGATCTCTGAATAAATGCTCCCTCTGAATTCTTCCATTGACAATGTTTTTCATCAGAACCAAAGCACTCCTCAGATAGCGGCTCACCTTTGCGCAGCTAATTATATATACATGATTGCATACACACCTTAAAAATAATCAATCAATAAACAAACATGTTTTCATTTTCTTTATTTTGTGTGTGTTTTATATTATTGTCTGAGGACATATGCGGTTCAGTTTCATTTTTTACATATAAACAACAAAACTTTAAAATCATGAAAAAACATCTGGTTTGATGCTTCCCGGTCTAAATAACACTTGATGTCATCAGATTTCAGTGTATTTAAGTGAGTTTTGAGGCTTTGCAGTTTGATATTGTCCAAAGAAAAGGTTTGCAATCGTTGCCGCACATTTTCACAAAAAGGTTAAAAGTCTGAGTATATTGAAGTGCTTTCACTTAAAGCACTTAAAGTGCTTCATTTTTATACATGCCAACTTATGCACAAAATATAGGGGGCATATTTTTTGCGCATATGCACGCTTTGTACATGAGGCCCCAGGTGTTTTGGATTTTTGCTGACACATTGTCTGAAATGTTGCTAATATATCAAGAAAGTTGCTGAGTTGGTGACTATTGTTAACTGCCAGCATACAGACATGACCTGGTGAGTGAGGAGGGTATTTGATTTTTAGATATCTGCTGTGGTAGATAAGATCAGCTAAGTATTGGCTGATCTCCCAAAATAAAGGAAATCTTGGCCAATTTATTGATAGACCCCTAAAATAATCATAATAGAGTGGAGCAGATAAATACCAAAAGGTTTCCAGCTGCACTCCATCTCAGTGTGGAGTGAAGGGAAAGAGGCTTCCTGGCCTCCACTGCTGGCCACAGCGCCGGTGGCAGCAGCCAGCTCACTGGCTGCTGAGCAGTTCTTATGAAGCTCGCTCTGGCAAAAATAAAGAAAATACCATCAAGAACTGTTCAATCTCAAGCTCCATATAGACATGGCATTCATTTCCCTAAGGATGTTTTCTACGCCTAAAGAGCAGCTTCAGATTTTCTATCAGGTCCTGATGTTAGTCTTTTACTGTAATCAGGAGAAAACAATGAAAAACTTTAAGCTTAAATAGGCTGTTCAAGACTATTGGCATCAACAAGTCAAATCTAGTTTTCAGCCAGATTTCAGATAAACATGACTCCCTAATGGCAACATCAAAATAACTTCTATCATGGCAGGATTGTTTAGCAGAACAAGCCAGGCCTCTCAGAAGAAGTCATCGCTGTCAGAAACCTAGACATGTCTCATGATGGGAACGTTGTTCATGATCATGGCATGATGTTGCTCCCATCCTGCTGTGAGCCCAGGTCCATAGGCTGGTCAATCAGTCAGTCAATCAAGTGATAGATAGATTCCAGCATTATTGGATATCGCATTATATCCCATTGGAAGGGTCTTCTGTTCATCCCAGTGGAGGAGGCAATGACCGGGTCCTTCAGCTGGACAGGCTGGAGTTAGTTTGTCTTCAAGGGGAATAATGTCCCTGCTTTAGACTCTGAAGAGGAGTGGAGATGGATGGAGAGGGACTTTTAAAAAACAGATCATGCACCAACGTTCCCATCAACCTGCTGGAAAAACTCACATCAAGCATGTCTAAACAAAGTTCAGAGATAACCAACAACAACACTGTGCTACTTTTGACACTTCTGGTTCTGTTTTGGGTTTTGCTTGGGCCATGTTCTTGAACTCTAGACAATGAGCAGCTTGTTTGAGTTTAGATGTCATTTTCAAATAAACTGCCTTCCCTATTTGTTTTATCTCTGTTTCTTTGTTTCATATTTAAAGCAAACAACCTTCTTATAATCCAGCAGTGTAAAATGTGAAAGCTAATTTCTTCATAGCTGTCAGTTTTTGATGTGCAGTTGACATTAGAAGTTCACACACAGATGTTACCTTTACGATACTGATGGGTTTCCTGGAAAGGTGAAAGCTAGTGTAGAGCAGGAAGGTCAGCATGAAGGTCAGAGCTCGGTACCTGCAGGAGAAACACAGCACCATAGATCCACAACATTTCCTCTCCTCCTCATGCTAGCAACAGGAAGGAAATTCATATCCCAACACAGAAACCTGGATTGTGAGAATATGATTAGACTTTCCAACATCTGTAATCGGCTGGTCGAATGCATGTAACTAAAGAGGTGAAGCTGAAAGTTTTTTTTTTCAACAATAATCAGCAATGCTCACTCATCCAAATGATCAGAATCAGGTGTTCCAATCACTTCCATGGCCACAGATGTATAATATGAAGAACCTAGGCATGCAGACTGTTTTTCAAACATTTATGAAAAAATGGCCCGCTCTCAGTAGCTCAGTGAAGTCCAGTGTGGAACTGTAATAGGATGGCACCTGTACAACAAATCCATTATCTTGTAACTGTATTACAAGATAATGGAAGTGTTTGGGAATGACAGCAACTCAGTCATAAAGTGGTAGGCCACGAACTGACAAAGCGGGGTCAATATAGCATAATGCCAAGAGGTCGGCAACTTTCTGCAGAGTCAATCACTACAGACCTCCAAACTTCATGGGGCCTTTAGATTAGCTCAAGAACAGTGTGCAGAAAGCTTCATGGAATGGGTTTCCATGGTGAAGCAGCTGCATCCAAGCCATACATCACCTAGTACAATACAAAGCCTTGGATGAAGTGCTGTAAAGCACACCACTACTGGACTCTAGAGCAGTGGACATGCGTTCTCTAGAGTGACAAATAGCGCTTCTCCATCAGGCAATCTGATGGACAAGTCTGGATTTGGCGGTTGCCAGGAGAACGGTACTTGTCTGACAGCATTGTGCCAAGTGTAAAGTTTGGTGGAGGGTTGTTTTTCAGGAGCTGGGCCTGGCCCCTTAGTGCCAATGAAAGGAACTCTGAATGCTTCAGCATACCAAGACATTTTGGACAATTCCATGCTCCCAACTTTGTGGGAACACTTTGGAGTGTGTTTGGAGCATAAACACATTCCTAAACCTTGTGGACAGCCTTCCCAGAAGAGTTAAATCTGTTCTAACTGCAAAGGGCAAACCAATGTCATATTGAACCCTATGGATTAGGAATGGGATGTCACTTAAGCTCATGTGTGAGCCAAGGGAGGTGAGCGAATACTTTTGGCAACTTAGTATGTATATATCAGTATACAATATTATTTGTTGGAACTATATAGGCCTTTAAACAGAAATTCCCAAACTTGTTGCTTTTTATTCAACACGTGGAGAATAAAAGCAACAGCTAGGTTGTAGCATTAATTTCTGGCACAGATTTGTTTGGACTTTTTGTCCTCAGTCAGGAGAGGAAGCAGCTGCCTCCACATCTCTCATCAATATAAAGTCCTTCATGAGTCTGCTTGTTCTCCCTGTGTGGGTGTGTGTGTGTGTGTGTGCGTGTGCATGTGTGTTTAGCCCTGTGATGGATGAGCGCCCAGTACAGGGTGAACCCTACCTCTGGTCAATGACTGCTGGTCAAACCACCTGCAAAAAAAGCTAATAGAGGGATGCAGGGACAAAGAAGAGGATGAACAGATGGAGGGATGGATGGAGACCTACCATTGTTCCCTATTAAAGGACACCAGTAGATGGATCCCTGGAGGAACAGGAGCCATCATGTGAAAAAAATGTGAGTTTCAGGGTAGAATTTGATGAAATAAGTTCAGCATTCCAAGGGGCCTCAAACTCATCAAGATGAAGTTAGTCATCTTCCTCTTCACAGTAGGCTGGCAGGGAGATGGATGCCTGGAGGACACATGGCTGACACCTGCAAGTGGAGGTGGAGGAGACAGAAGAGTGAATAGGCAGGAGAAATGACAGAATCATGGAAATAAAATAAAGAAAGGAAGGGCCTAAACAAGAAAAAGGTCTAAAAAGGTCTCCATGCTGGGCTAGGGTAAATATACTTTATGTAAAATATACTGTAATTCTTAAATCAAAAATAAAATGTAGATGACTGTATGCCACAAAACAGGTTTGATACAGGTTTACTCTTAATAATCAGCCTTTTCAAAAATTTACCAACTTTTAGTTTATTATTGGTGAATTTGAAATGACAGTTGTCTTAAATATTCTTTTTCATCTGTTATTGAGATGTTTGCATTATTCTGTGGAATGCTGCATTTTGAACTCTGGTTTTGTGATGTTAATAGTCTCCTTTTTCCAGCCTCTATTCCATATGGATAAATAAACACAAACGTTTCAGAAGTCTCAGTTTACAGGTGGAGTCAATATAGAGCTTTCAACCAGTGTACTGCATCAGCCATCAAGCATGGTGGTGAAAGCATCACGGTAAGGATGAGTTTTGCTGGCAGCGTTTCTGCTGTACTAATTAAAAATATATAGAATAAAGACATAAAGACAGACTAAAAAAAAAACCAACTTAGAACATCAGAACTTTTGCAAATGTCTGGAGTAATGAACAAACAACTGAGGAAAATGACCCCTCCCCCCCTTTCTTATATTCGCCTGAGGAAACTCATTCAGAGTGCAAATCGGATAAATGTTATTTTTTAATCTCGTCTTCATGCTTCTCCATTCTATTGCTGCCCTGGGAAACTGTCCATTTAATCTCCAGTGATCATCAAGGCTGGGCCAATTAGTTTTCTGTTACTCTACTACTGATATTCAGGAAATGACGGGAAAATGAAAGTCAATTCTCAGGAGTGATGAGTCATGGTTTAACTCTTGAAGTTCCGTGGTGACAGGCGCAAAGAAAGCTGAGGTTCGAGTTAAAAAGCTTGAAGCCTTCATCTAGAAATACAATCTTCAAATGAACCGTGTGTGCTCTTCAGCTTATCTAGTTAACCATCATCGCTGCTCATCACGGATGTTCAGACGTGGCTGCTGTGTGTTGAGCAGAAAGCCAAACATTCCTGCATAACCATCTTTAGAAATGATCCGATCTATCATTAAATACAGATAAAACTAGAGTGAGATATATATTCAGGAACAACATCTCTGCGTTATGCTTTTAATCGATACTCAGAACAAAGTAGGCTACCGTCGAGTTGTAGGTTCAAACAGCAGCTAGCTAAACCACATTAAAGCAGGACTAACCCCCATCAGTGCTCAATATTCTTCCCAGGACATTTTTCACCCCAAAACCACGTTTATTCTGCTCACCTTCCCGTGTTCACCGCAGTCACGGACTTTGCTTATCTGTACGGAACACAAGAGCCGCCACTTCCTAGTTTGCCGACAGCTGGCAACTGACAACATCCAACCACACTCTTCCGCAAAGAGACGCTCACTTAACCACACACAGCCTTGTATGGCAAGACAATTTAAGATGCAATGCTTAACCCTCTACGGCTACTTAATTGAAAAATACTCAGTGGTTGGCTGTCAGGGCCAGCAGGACATACCTGTCAACAAGTATGATGTTTTTGCCGGGAAACTACAGTATTTTACCTCCTTCTCGTATTAGTATTTTCCCGTACATATCCCGTGTTGCGCGTACTTGTTCAGCGCTCTTTTCTAAACAACTACGGACACCGTGACGGCTCAAACAACGTATTCAGGTAACTCAGGTTACTTAAAAATATACCACAAAATTTGTTTTTGAACACTGCATCTATTGAAGGACTCTTTGAACCTCCAAGAAAATATGTTTCCCCACTTTACACATGAAATCCCAAACAGAATTACGAATTTCTTTGTTACTTAGGTTGCTTTAAATTCAACCCCGTAACGGGACAATTTGATTCCTCTGAGTATAACTCTATAACATAATTAAACTAATTCTTCCAGTTTCTTTGAGATCACCTATACCTTGATTAAAATAACTAATTGTAAGTATATTTTATTTGATTCTGAATCTTAAGAATTAGACTGATAAGTAGAATATGGCAACTTGATGTAAAAGCGCTTTTCATAAATCATGAAAATACACTAAATCAGGCTTTTTTTTATGCCTTTGACTAATTCTGTGAACCTTGCATACAGTCCAAAAAATATTATTCTAATATTTGCTGTTATTATTTTAAAAAAATAATGTATCACATTACAGGGTTGAACCCAGTGTAAAAACTGACCAGACTGTAACGGGATTGAACACTCTCGCTGGCTTAACATGTTGGACTGTTAAGCCATGTTGGCTTAACAGTCCAACATGGCTTGTTGGACTTGTTAAGGTAAACCCTGTTACCTTTGTAACAGGGTTTTTGTAACCCTGTTACAAAAAACACTGTTACGGGGTTGAAGATTTTCACTAAAAGTTGTCATATGTCCACATCAGCTAGGGTATGGAGGAACATATTAAATGATGAAAAACAAGAAATTAATATGTGTCAAAGATAATTGTTTACTTTTCCCCAAACAATAAGAAATATAATTTCAACTGTGTTGAAAGGTTGAGCTTGACAATGACAATCTGTGGATGAAAATAATCAAATATAGGCAAGAAACTTTCCTAACACTTAAATCTCTTTACAATGAGAGCGGGAAAAGACTTAAGTGATGTCACTTCCAGGGTGCTGAGGAAATTGGACTGAACCATTATTTATAAAAAGAAGGGATTGGTATGCTGTTACGGGGTTGAACAAAGCTGGAGGGACATGATTTAAAAGTGCTATTTTATCAATAATTCGTGTATTTTTCTCATTTCTTTTATTTAGGTTAAAGTATGCCTAAAATGTTTATCTTACTATAAAAAACTTTAAGTTACTGGCCATTTTTATTTGCTCATTTGGCTGACCTCTACATTCAACAACACAAATTTTTTTTACAAAACATAATTTTTAAAATATATTTGCATGTTACTTTACCAAGACACATGGATATTTCCATTTCTTGATTTTCTAAAAAAAAAAAATCTGGTTTGCATTATATGAAAATCTTTGAGATACATCTGTGAGACACAAAATGCAAAGAATTCAGAAAATGACCCACCTATTGTTCTACACCTAATACATTGTGACTTTATTATTATTATTATTATTATTATTTATTTATTTATTTATTTATTTATTTATTATTCTTCCGTTACTGTTAATGCGGCTTGCTGTGTGCCCCCCAACAAAAGTGGTATCAAAATGTGCGGCTCGATCCAGGGATTGGACTTGTTATTTTTATTGGGAATCAAAGTTACCATGGCGATGTAAAAAGCAAAAAACGAGCTAATTTTCCAACTGTTGAAACAGCAGAGTGTAACTGAAACCAACTGCCACTCCATTAGAGTGAGAAACAGAGTGGATTTTTGACCCAATTCCCTGAACAACTTTTAACTCGCCCTCACGCCTACAAATATCGCCCTATTGGTATGAAAGTTAATCATGACATCGCATCGAATGTCTGCTTTTGTAAAATGTTTTCAAAATTTCTCTAGGGCTCATGGTTTTCTGTCAAGGTGCTTCAGAGCAAAATGATGTCACTGGGAAAAATCAGGCTTCCAGCCATTTATTTCATCCTTCTCTCAAAAATTTCAGAGCTCTCTTCCTCATCGCTGCTATTACTGTGAGTGAGGTACAGGTATGAATCTATGGAAGACGAGAAATAGCCCTCTCACACGCTTCAAACGGTTTTCGAATACGTCTCACAATTCCTGAATGGGAAGAAGTTGTTTGGACTGCTTTATTCAGAAAAACTGACTGAGTTTCTCACAAAGATAGAATTTTTTCTTTACCTTTCTGTCTCACACACACATGCAGAGCCGTGCAGAGACCTATTGAGGGACGGGGGCTCAAAGTTAAAGAGGGCACATTGAACAAGATCTTAAAACCCAGTACAGCAACATAGCAAAAACCCATATTAATCAAGAATCTAATAATTTAATCGGATCATATTATATCATTGTCATCATGCGGGGACAATGCAAAGCAAATGTAGTCTATGTTTTCATGATAGGTAAACTGTTGCTGTTTTTGCTGCTCACAGTCCTGGAGGGCTGTGTTGATCTGAGACTGTAGCTGTTAAGCAGACCATAAGAGAGAAGGTTGCTGATTATGAAGTTATGAAATAAGCAAATTTGCTTCTAATTTACTAAATAAACCCTAATAATATCTGACTGTTACACTTCTATAATAATCGCTTCTCAGCCTTTTGGCTAAGACAGCGGTCCCCTCCATTGGGTGGTGATAGCGGTAGTCTTTGTGACTTGGCTGTTACCACTGATTTAGAGGTTCATTAAACTTTGTCCCTGGTTGAGATATTGACCGCTGAGTAGTGGAAATGATCTCTTCCTTGTAGTTTTGTATATTTGTGTATTTGGTTTTAATTATTGTCCTTAGGTTTTAACCTTTAACGGGTGGTGCCTCCACCATGGCGACTAGCCATGGTGGCATGCGGAGGCACCACAGTGTTCGCTTTTTATTTAAGGAACAAGGTAAGTCGACAGGAATGTCAAGATTGGACTTTTCAAGAAAATTGATCCAGCCAAGGTTGAAGTTTCCGCCAGTTGACCTGAATTGTATCCTCACCCTGCCTTTCAACAGAGGATACGATGTAAGTTTTTGCTCCGGTGTGCTACTGAAAGACTTTTGGACACAGTTTGAAAATGCTAAGACCCAGTTTTCAGCATTTGACATTGAGAAACTGACTGACAACTCCCTGGAAACAGTGATTGTCAGGATGTTCAAAGAGACTGTCAGTGCTGAAAACATCTCTATGTGGCTGGGAAGATACTGCACTGTGAAAGGCCAGGCTATGAGGGTGCGGGATGCGGACGGCGTCTGGAACTGCGCTTGGCAGGTCCCCATTAAGCAATGGGAAGACCCCAAAAGGCTTCCAGGACCTGAAGCATCTCCCATCCATGATAGTCCTGGGGGAGAACAGAGGCTATATCCACTATCAAGGCCAATCAAAATTGTTCTGAAAATGCGGCGAACATGGTCATCTGGCTGAAACGTGTAATAAGGTTTTTTGTGGTAAATGTAGGGAGGTGGGACACACTTTTGACGAATGTACTAACAGGCGGAAATGTAATTTGTGTGGCGAACAGGACCACCTGTTCAGAGACTGTCCAAAAATCATTTCTAATAATGACTCTCAGTTTCTGCCTCCATGTTGTTCAGACATCGGGTCCATGGTGAAGAGGAGGGGGGCGGATCTGTGCCCTCTAACTATGAAATTATGGGCAAGGATATTTTTTATACACTGGTTTGTGAATAAAAACATAGGTCTGATGTTGACGTTAGAAAAACTGTTTCTATTTATATTTTTATAATTGTAGCGGGACAAAACTCTCCTTGCCCCTAAACACAGAAATGCTTTGGCTGCAGAGAAAACTTCTGACTTTAACTTAATCATTCTGCTAAATGCCCAGTTCGCTACAGGCAGTCTGAGTCAGTCCCACCAACAGATAATGTCCGCAGCTCAAAGCCCCGATACCACCTGGTACCACCTGCTGACTGTTCGCTCTGCTTCTCCTTTTACGTTTCTACCAGGTGGGTTAAAGCCACTGCTGACAGGATCTTGGCTGGAGGTGAGCGGCTGTAGATAGAAGTTATTGCAGAACCTCAAGTGTTAAAGGAAGATTCGGCCCATAGCATTTAGAGTTCACAAAATAAACATCAGCGAAAATACCGTAGCAATAAACTGCAGCATAAAGCCAAACATGTCACAATTAAATGAATCAACATATCCCTAATGGTAGATTGCAGGTAGATTTCAGAAATGGCATCCCAGCAGCTCTTCATGCAGGGCCGGCCCAAGGTAATATGGGGCCTTAGACAGAACCCCCCTAACCCCCGAAACCCTTCCTACTAAGAACCTCAACATCACTAACATGTTTTGATACAGATAAGGTGAAGTCTGTGTGAGAGAGACCAGGTTTATTGGCCAAATTTAAAATCAATCACTGATTATTGGTTATTTGCTGTGATGTATTTGTGAGCAAACCCAATTCAAACACAAAGATTACACCATATTGTAGCCATGGTAACACAACAAGCAAACTATCAAGACGATTCTTTAAACTTTTACAAAGTAAATTTCCTAACTAAATCCTAAATGTACAATTTTCTTTCTCAGCTGAATGCATTAAATAAAATTTAATAACATTGTCATTCTCTATAAATGATGCTACAGGTTTAGATCTATAATCTGTGTTACAATTAAACCATTTCTAGGGGCCCCTGAATGTCTGGAGGTCCCTACCAGCAGCTACTTATTTCATATTCTGTTTATCTGCTGTGTGCAAGCAGTCTGCAGAATGACTCAACAAGAGCGTTTAAAATACTGCCACGGTCCGGCTCCTTGGCAGCAAATTATGTTATTTGTGGTTAAACTTTATGCTCTGCAGGTACCGTTAGAAGTCATGTTCTCTGTCGCCATCTAGTGAAACATTTCCGCTATTCCACCATGGAGACGTCCTTGTGAACAGGCATTTATCGTTCAAATATTTAAAGCAGAAGCAAGAAAACTCAAACTTTTCAGTAATGTACAAAGTTTTATTCTTGAAGAAGATGAAGGTGCAACAGTTACATCGTGTTCAACTTGAACCTGGTCTCTGGCCTCCAAAACCTTTTAGATCCATTTTCTATTAAAAGAACATGACTGCAGGTTTCTGTCTTTATTTTTCTTGATTTTCATGTTACATTATTATGTATTAATGTTAAAATGTTGGGGGTTGGTTATAACAAATAGGAGCTGTTCATGACAGAAATTATTAAATGCTGAATGTTTGAACTGAATTGAA
>CAEFZX010031351.1:0-24828 GCA_903066825.1 Alfaro cultratus | reverse complement strand
ACTCTATAAGAGCCAATTCTGAAAGGGACCAAATAGACTCGGCATAGTGTTGATTTAACTCTGCAGAATTTACTGTGTATAACTATCCAAATATAGTGCCTTCCAGACGTTTTGATTTATCTTGGAATATGGAAAGTGAATAATGCTATATTACAATAAATATATAGCTGATGAAATAGTTATTTAAATGCATTATATATTTTTTTAAATTTGGAAATAAATACATAAATAATTTACTAAATGTATAATTAATCATAAATGCCTAAAATGTATTGATTTCATTTGAAAAACTTGATATAATTATGTAATAATTTAATTGATTGTTTCATGCTCCTGCGCTGAAGCATATCAAGAATTGATTTAAAGTGTCAACTTCACCAATCAAACTGTGTGGTCAGGATTATGGCAGCTTCAATAGGGACCGTTACCGTTTCCATCAGCAAGTCAGGAGAAGTTCCTCCAGGTTTAATATGTTGACAAAGTGAGTTTTCTCTTCAGCATCTCAATCATTCATTAAAATTTCCTGTTCCAGTAAATATTTAATATTCCCTCTAGGTTATCTATCCCTGGATTTGTGTCGTTATCTCTGTAAAAAGATGTTTGTGTGATTACCTTGAGAAAAACGGTGGTGGCCATATCCACAGCTTTCACTTCCAGACCTGAGCAGAGCATCCAGTCAGAGGGCCTCAACATAATGTACCTACTCAAATATTCTTACTTAGATGTTAATGTAGAAATTTAGCCATTTTTGTATACAGGTGAAAACATTTTTGCATAAATAAATTAATAGATTCCTAATTGTGGTGCTATGCCAATAACATGAAGAATTTTTAATAATACATTTCCTTTTTGATCAGTATGTCTTTCACCTTTTATGTAGAATTTATATGTCATGGTATTATTAAGGCAGTCCAACAACCTAGATATATTAGAATGGCAACATTTTGGACATCTCATCTGGACCCTCAATATTTTATCAAGCATCTCTTTTTACTGGATGTTATAGAATGGAAACATGTCTTTAAATAACTATGAAGTTTTGACTTAAATCTGTTCTGTCTAAATTTGAATGAAGCTTTCAGATACTGAGGATAAAAAGAGTACCTACAGAAGAACTCATAGATCTTAAAATTTTTGTCATATTTCAAGCCCAAATCTATTAAATCAATTTAAGTGATAAACCAGCAAATAATTGTAAAGTGAAACCAAAATTACAGCTGGTTTCCAAAAACCTTTTCTAAAAGTGTGGTGTGTGTGTAGTATGTATTTATTTTATCTGTGTAGTTTAATATCAGTATGCATATATGTGTTCTTTGGAACACATATACAGTATATATATCAACTGCATTGATTAAAATATGAAGAAGTATTAAGCAGGTTTGGTTGCAAATCAATACGCCAAGATGTTAACATGTCATGGACCACTATTCAATTCATCATCTGAAAATAGAAAAGGCAAACATGCCATAACATGACACTCCACCTAAACTAACAAACCAAGTAGGGAGACCATTAATCAGAAATGCAGCCAAGTGCCTCCTGGCAACATTTTGCAGCAATTCACAGGTCAGATGAGAGAATCTATCAATTGGAGAACTGTTAGTTGTAGACACCACAAATCTCATATCTTATGGAAGATTGGCAAGAAAGCCATTGATAAAAAAAAAAAAATCAAAGTCCCATTCAAACCACAAATTATGTAGGGTGCAAATCAAAAGTGGAACATGCATCTTCTGCAGAAAAGTGACAACCGGAACAAACCATCCTCACAAGTGTACACGATGATGGTAGCATCACCCAGTGCAGACGCTTTTCTTTCCAGCAGGAACAGCAGGGAACAGCAAATCTGCTCTGCACAAATGGTGTCCATCCACTTCGACTGAGCTCCAGCTATTTTGTTATCAATAATGTCCAAAGCCAGTTGAGACATATCCGAAAGACAAAAGGCTGTTAGTTTAGCAAAAGGTGGTATTTCAAAAGTATTGATTTTTTAGAGTTTTCTCTGCCAAGAATGTTGAAAACTGAACCTGTTCACTTTCATGAAGAGCTATGCTCTACTTTGTGTTGATCTATTACATAAGATTCCAAATGAAGACATGTAAACATTTAGTCTTAAGATTACAAAATGTGACAAAGTTCAAAGGATATTAATACTTTACCTATAGGATCCCTGTATAGGAGTCTGATGATGAGCTTGACCAGTTCTTCCTCAAGACTCAATACTTAGCACATGCACAGCAATGTTAAATGGTATGGCTAACACCCATTAAAATGATGATGTACAACAGTCACACACTTGATTTGTAGGAATGATTTAAACAGACACAAGTAGCAGCAAAAACATACAACATCCTGGACGTAATTAATGGTCAGTGGTAAAGGGCAACATTTAAAATATATAAGGCAAAACCCTTTAGGCCACAGACTTTTAAGCTGTTGATCCTAATGTTACTTTCACATATAGTGTTAAAAAGATTTTAGTGGTAAAGAGGATAATTTTTCAAAAAGTCAGTACCTTGTAACAGATGTCTAATGGACAGTGTTGGTAATGTTTGCCCGCTTGTAAACACCTGATTTAAATGAATGTGTAATTCACAATGCAGACACTTTGAAGGAATGATTTAATCATTTGAATAAATCATAAAGCAGGCTATGAACACCTAATACTTGTATAATCTGAATTCTTGTGGAATCCTGAATCTGATAAATGAGAACTGTAAAAAAGTTTATTATTTTTCCCCTCCAAAGTTTGGCGTTGTTGCAAGGATTTCTTGAAATTTGCTACCTTTTTAGCTAACCAACATTTTATGCCATGAGTGAGTGGTTCCAGTCCTTAAGATCAAGAGTATTGCCAAAACATCTAAAACTTGAGAGATAATATCATGTAAGGACTGGAGTTGGCTACAGAGGTCTTTGGACTTCCTAAGAAACATAGGATGCAAATAAATGAATCTGAAAACAGTAAACTGAAATCCAACTCGAATGGCAAATCTGTTAAAGAGAGACTTTCATGGAGTTTATTTAATTTATTCCACATCTTTACCAGTGTCAGAAAGATTTCAGTGATTTGGTATTAACAGCAAATTCTGTCAGTGGTTGGACGTTCTGGTCCTCGTGTAGATCTTAGTGACCAACTGAGGAAATATTTTTTTTAAGTTGGGGGAGTTGGAGCAGAAATGTCAAAAACTTGCAAGACACTGGCTCTTGAAGAACCACCAAAGGATGGCAGCCAGGGGTCCTCAACTCCAGGCCAGAGGGCCAATGTCCTGCAACTTTTAGATGTGTGCTTGGTCCGACACGCTTCAATTACCTCCACAGTGCAGTCAAGTTCTCCAGAGTGCCACTAATGAGCTGATTATTTGACTCAAGCTTGGTGACATATAGTCACATCTAAAATCTGTAAGATACCTGCCCTCAAGGCCTGGATTTGAGGATCCCTGGTCTATGGCATTCTCAAAAACACAAGGTAAAAACACAGATGCTATTTCGATGAAGACATAAATTCCAACTGGAATAATAATCTGCAATAAGAAGATTAAGATGGGAATCATTTGATTTATCCCACAAACATCTTGCTGGGCAGAATAACTGTGATTTGTGTTGTTAATAAAATATTTCCAGTACTACAAACACAATGCCATTTTTCCATTGCTTATGCTTCAAGTGTGGTGGTCACTTCCTGATTTCTGTCAGAGAAAACACTTCAATGTGTAGGTAAGAGCAGATTAGCCTGGAATCTCGAAAGGCTTTGTGTTTAATCTCTGCCCTCCTTTGGTGTCAGAAACATAGAGGTGGGACCACAGATGAGGGGGAAATGTTGAAATGATATTACAATTGGGAAAAGCATTACTATACTAATTGATCAACTGTATTTACCCATTGATAAGAGAATAACTTCAGAAAAAATGTTTATTTGTTATCAAATGGATGAAAAAGGGAAAAAAATAACAATTGTAACCCAAAATATGATTTCTAAGAAAAAAGTATCCACTTCTTTGACAGTAATGTCAGAAAAAGCAAACATAAATGAGTGGTAAAATTTTTCCAAAGCAAGATGTCAACTAATGACAAAGAAGAAATGATGTCCTTTTCAACAGTGAACCCCCCTTTATAGCTTTTATTTGAGCTTTACTGTCTTCACCATGAATCTGAGCGTATGCTCTTTCTTTCTCTCTATAAAAAAGTACAAACAAAGCAAAACAGAAATCAATGTACCCCAGGACAAGAACGCCATGGTTGAGAAGAAAGGGCACCTTGTATTTGTTGGACAACTGCAAGTAGTTAAATATTCATGCAACTTTAGAAACATCTCTGTGTAGATTTCTAGGCTAACAATACATTTTTTTATTCTTCATGAATATCAATATGATTCTCCACAGTCTGGTTAAAGTCTTTCTCCATGTAAATTAACAGATAGATTTTTTAATGAATTCTGTTGATAAATCATATCTTCAGTCTGTACAATAGAGGTACTAAAAATTACAACTGTCATGGTATATGTACAATTTACTACCTACAAAGTACAACAGATAGCATGTAATAAAATATGTAAACAAATTTCTCATTTTTTTTGACACAGTTGACTGTGACAGCTGATAGAATTCACACTTTCAACATCTGGTTTATTTCTGTATACACATTGGTTAACAGTGTAGTAGTACTGCATCTGTGTTCATCCTGACACCTCCATAGAAAAAGAGAATGATAGGCAATGAACCAACACACACTTGTGCAGATAGATAAAACCACCACAGACTGTGCAGCAAGAAGAGATCTGTTTGAGGGGTTTCAAGAAGAGGGGGGAGTCCTGATCTTAGATGAACTGCCTTTATGTTATCCAAGCTGAACACTCTTTACTGGACTTTTACTGTACTGCACCTTACTGTGGAATCAGGATGGCATGCATTTTACAATCAGGCGCTTCTTATCAAGAGAACCGACAAATTCTTCCCACAAAGAGAGTCACTGTGTCTGTCAGACAATGAGAATAATTGTGGTGAATTAGATGCCAGAGCAAACAGATGGTATGAGGTCTGCCCTTGGCAATTGGCTCACTTGGATTCATATTATACACATAAAATAGGTTTCTTTTCTTACTGTTCTCTTTTAATCTTTTTTTCTTTTGCTTTAAGCAAAAATAAGTAAGACACCACACTTATATTATGTATAAACCATAAAAATCTGTAATATTTTGATTACAAGAGTCCTTTGTGTGCCTGACCCCCTCTCGTTAAGCACTACTTGTTGCTTACATGCTGGAAACGTTTAAGATAATGAGCCTTTTGTAATTAACAATTTCACAAAAATTGTTTAATGCCAAGGATCACATAGCTCTAAAAGTCACTTAGGAGAATGATGCTGTGAAATATTTGTATACCGACAATGTCTCTGACCAGATAGAAGTGTAAGGTTTCTAAAGTTGCTATTTAACCTTGCCATTAAGCCTTTTGCTTAATAGTAAGTGTGCTTTATGTTACAGTACATATCAGTTCAACTATTCAGCACAGTATAGAATTATTCAAGTCCCATGTTTATACCATCATTTGTCAAAGCTCCTCACAGGGAAACTGGTAATAAAAGTTCTCTCAGTGCCTTCTCTCTTTGTTCTGTCGGGTTGACCAAAGTCTCAGTCACACATAATACTCCTTATCCTTGTTTTTCTGTCTCTTGTTGCTGCCTTTCAGGCTCTGCTGTTTGTCTTTCATGACAGCGCCATTGCTCTGCACAGCCGAGTTGGTTATGTAGTGCCGGCTCTCGTCCACCTGGTAGGAGCCTTCATCCCTGTTCCTGTACTTATACATGGCGTACAGGAGGATAAGGATACACAGCGCTGCGGCCGCCACTATTCCGATGACCATCCCGGTGGTGCTGCTAGATTCACGGACCACCTCCGAGGGCCCCGGGACTCGCCTGACGCCTGGCTCTGTGGGGAGTGCTGTGGGTATATTATGGAACATGACGGAAATTATTAATGGGCCCCTCAGCTTGCTGCTGTCTACCTCACAGGATGTGGCAATAGAAGCAACACTAGGTTGGGGCTGGGGTTTTAGCTCGCGGTTTTTTGTTTTGCCGGAGAATTGTGGAGGGCTGTGGTGGAGGCAGAGGTGCTAGTGGTGCGGCTCTGGTTGGCGGTTACTGGTATGGTGGTTGTCCTACTGCATCTGAAGATGGAAGGTTTGTTTGGTATAAAAGTCCTGGGCGCCTGTGCTTTGTAGTCACCTTGAAAGTGTGATGTAGGTCTTAACAAGGAGAAGTTCGAGTGAAAATCTTCATCATCAGTGGGGGCAGGTAAGACTTCAACGCTTTCCCAGAGCCATACCCCGATATCACCAAGCCATCATCATCACAATCATCGCTGCCTCGGTCCGACAAGCAAGGTACCCCCGCCTCAGTGGCCTTGGACAAGGACTCTTTGGTGGTCTCAATAATGGTGAGGAGTGGGTGGTGGGTTGAGGGAGTGGGAATGAAGGGTGCACGGGGAGCTACAAAGGGGTGCTCTAATGGATCCTCAATGACTAATTCAGCTCCTGGAAGTGGAAAAATATTCATTTTAGAACCAAACTCTATGATTTATGAACCAAACAAAGCCAGCAAAAGCCATATATAAAAACATCTTAAAAGGCTTAAAAGGTAAAATGGGAGCCAGAAGGATAATTTAAATTTTGATTATATTTCAGTTTATTTCAGCCACTAAACCCTGACATATTTGTTTTCCTTAATATTATCACAATAAAAGTAATCTAAAGCTAATTGTGTGTAATCTTTATTTTTATTTTTTATTTTTTTTGGTAAATTTAAGATACCATCTTCATCACCTATTTTAAATACATGACAAAGCTTCAGTAGCATTATTCTATGGGACCAGAATGGCTGCTGTGTAGCCATATTTTGTCTCGCAAAAATGCACAATAAAAATTTTAATATTAAAGGTTTTTTTAAGGACTGTTTTCTTCATTCTTTCTTGAACTTTATTGGAAAAACCTAGTCCACCAAATGATCCTCTAGTTTGTAGAAACGCCTCTCTCACAATGTTGTGGAAAGAGTTTAATCCACTGATTATCAATGTTGCCTCATTGCTGGTATGACTCAATTTTAGGTCAGATGGCCACACATTTGACTTTTGGGTAGTAGAGTAGTTCATGGTCAGCTGAGTTGTACCAATTTGCCCAGATTGTTTGACTTCAGAACAAACCCATGGCATTAAGGCTCCACATGGATCCTTGGCTTTTGCTCTGAGATCTATGTGTCAACCTGCTTTGTTTAATTTTCTCCAACCCTGAATTTGCATTGTGATCAAACATCTAGACTGGGCTGCTCAAGTCCAGTCCTCGAGAGCTACCATCCTGCAACTTTCAGATGCATCCTTCCTCCAACACACCTGAATCAAATATAAATGGCACATTGCCAGACCTGTTCAGAGTTGAATAACTGCTTGTGAGGGAATTCTGCCATTTGATCCAGGTCTGTTGGAGTAAAGATGCATCTAAAAGTTGTAGGACGGTAGCTTTCGAGGACTGGACTTGAGCACCACTGATCTAGACTTGCTTCCCATCTCTCTGAAGGACATTAAAAATATATTGTAGTTCAATCAGACAGCACTGCAAATTTTAGAAAAGGAAAATAATTTCTCTAAAGAAAGTGCTGATGTCTTTCCTCTGCTATTAATTTAATGTTATGTGTTGCTTTAGTTGTTGCAGAAATTGTTGCTACTTTCTTTTTAAAATCCTGTCGAAAGGCAAAAAGCTGAACATCATTTTATACAATAACTGTAGATTTCAGGTATTAAATGTATAACTTGTAGGGTTGTTGCTGTTGTTCACATTTACTGAGTGAATGCTCAGCCAGCTTTTTCCCCAATGCTGGTCCTTGAAACATACTGATTTGCATGTTTCAGCTTTTCCCCTGTTTTAGGACACATGGTTTAAATTGACGAGTTAAATTACCAGCCTTCAGCAGATCTTGATAACAAGCTGTTGAGGGACTTTTAACATATACCCCATCCAACGCTGCAGGGCTAGGAAGTGATCCAAAGAACTGATTTCAATTATTGTGAAACCAATTGTAATATTGCTACTCAGTGGCTCCCAGTTCATCTTAAGCCCCTTGTTTACTTTGAGTAACACACATAAATGTAGCAACACCTTCATAAATAGTTCTCAGATGCAGAGCTGAATCCTTCATTAAAGTTATAGAGTGAGTCTAATTTAGATTTCTATTTTAAAAGTAGCAACTGAGTAAAAAGGTCAGCATTCCTTGTTTGTACATTTGCTCTGCAATTACATTATCAAATTCCAGTAAACTGATGCTGTTAGTGAGTTATTTGCCCATTTTGCATAACAACCTGGCTAGCATCATTAGCAAGCACTGTAGGTGGGCCCTGTTTTAACAACAGAAGCATCCTACAGGGTAGAAGAGTAGGTAGATAGTAAAAGAGGGTTTTTCACATGATCCACAACTGCATCATGAGTGTAATTTGTTGTAGAATAACTCTGTTACCAGAAGCAGCTCTGTCACCAGACAACATTTGTTTAGTTTGCATTTAAAAGCAAAGCTTTTAAATGTTCACCCCTTACAAAACAGCACTTTGAATGAAAGGCATTCTTTAGAATTTTCTTTTTTATTTTTTTAGAGACAAACAGGATGGAAAAGGGTGGAATTATAACCATCCTTTAATTTACAAATTACTGCTCAAACACCAGATAGTTTATTTTACCTTCTAAATATAAATGTACCATATAAACTTTGGAGTTTGGCTTCAAGTGATTTTGATTCTTTTTATTGAGTAATGGCAGGAGGAAACAGGAAACAAATACTGTAGGTAGATGTACATTTATCCTGGATTAATGAGACGCTGGAGCATTCTGTTGTGGTGATGAAGCTGAACTGAAAGACAGAGCTCAGAATTTACTGCTCCATTAATGTTCAAACCCTCACCTATTGTCAAGAGAGATAGATAATACTGTAAAAAATAAGCTCCAGAATATAAATTTCTAAAATTTGCATTCTTTGCAGGATACCCAGGCCAGTTAGGCAAAGAGGTTCCTCATCCAGTTTAAGCTCTGGATACTTATCCAAATCCCAAAGAGTCAGCTGAGGTGCTTCATCTGATAAGGATACTGTCGGACATCTACCATTGGAAGCAGTGGGCTTATCCCAATGGAAAGAGTCTCCTGGCCAGGCCCTAAACTCACCAGAGGAGCTGTACATCCAATAGCCACTTGAATAAAAACATTTTGCCTTTTGGAACAATCAGGAGCAGTTCCAAGGTGCTCAGCTGCTAATAAAAAACCTAAAGTATACCAAAAAAGTATCAGGCAATGTTTTTCCAACTGATTGTTACTCCATTTTGTCAAACCTATGTGAATTGTAGCCTTATTGACAGGAGTGGGATATTCTGCTGCTGTAGAGGCTTTGACATGTTGCATGTTCAAAGATTGTATTTCACATGATCTGGTTGTAGTAAGTGGTTACTTGAGCTACAGCTACCTTTGTGTCATCTTGAAACGGTCTGCTCATTCTTGTCTGACATGAACAGGGCTTTTGCTTCTTATTGTGGATATTTTCTCATTTTCAGAAAATTATCTTTCCAGGTGTGTTTATGGGTGAAAATCCAAGCATGTCAGCAGATTCTGAAATATCCAGACCAAGCAGTCCTACACCAACAACACCACCATATTTCAGCCATTCTGATGGCTGAAGTATGTTTCAGTAAGTTGTCCTTTCCAGGTTTACATAGGTCCTATACACTGACTATCTGTCATGTAATTAGCACTTTTTGTATTAGCAAAAAAATTGAACAGCTGTATCGGCCTGTTACAGCTTTTGATAAGAGGAAATTAATGGATAGACGGGCTATTTTCTTTTTATTTCCCCTAATCAAAATCCAACAGTTTTTGGTATATTCTGAGAAATTTCCCATATTTTTCTGATTTTATATAAATGCTGAGCGTTGCATGGCACAAAACAATATTTGGGTCATGTGCTGTTATCACTGGAGTGAACATTCAAAGCACCAACTCATTAACATGAAAGTACCCACTGTGATTTAGTATATCTTTTGGAGTCATTCATGCAAGTTAACACTTCATACAAAACATTGCTTCACGCACTTCAACTGGAAATACATCCAATTACAGACATACAACACCTGCCTAAACAAAGGCCTTCTGTAGCATTTCAAACTTGACTGAATATTTATTAGCTGTAACATGACCACATATCCAACAAAGATGCAGTCTGCAGGTTTTCAAGGACAGATTTATCCAACCAGCGTCATCATCTGATTTTAGTTAATAATAACAGAAAGCTTTTGAAATGTCCGTTTACAAACTGCATCTTAAATAAGCATCACAGAGAGAATCAGAGCATGCACATTGTGTGTCATTAACTTACATCAACAATTTGCCCGCATGATTTTTAGGCAAGAGGAAAAGAATTTACAAAGGAAAAAATGTGTAAAAATGTAGGATAGTCACTTGGTACCGTTAAAGATTATTTTTATCCACTCTAGAATGGGTTCTATCTTAAAACAATGACGGTACAGGGAGGCAACAGCACATACATCCACACCACATAACAGAAAAATAAACACCATATTTCTGCTTTTTATCCTTTGTTTCTCTTTCCTTGTAAATATTTTATGTTTTTTTTTTTACAAAAAATCTGCATTTTTTTCATAGCAAGAGACTTCAGTGAGCCTAAAATCTATCCATGTTACAATTTTTGCTTAATTTGCTCTTTAGTGTAGAATGGATGGATGACTTTATATTTCAATATTTCTAAAGACAAGGGAGGAGGTGAAGAAGGGGTTGGACCTATGAACATACTACAGAGGAGATGAGGATGATGAGGGTGACAGTGTAAGTCAGTTGCCATGTCCATGTAAAGGCAGTACGAAGCGGTCGGGCGGCATTAGAGGTTTTGGCTGTAAGGAAGGGATGGGGATATACAAACAATGAGCAATATACATGCCCATCTACAGAAAAGAACAGAAGAACTCTAACACTGACATGTCTTACAAACCCTAAACTGCAACTTCTTAGCCATGCAATTCAATTTGTATTGTTCTTACAGTAAAGATACACTCCCTGACACAAACAGTGACCCACCCTGAGAAATAGTCTGATTTGGATCTAGTTTGAATCACATGTGGACCAGTGATAAGAATACAAATTACTCATTTTGCAAGGAATTAGCACATCTCAAAAAATACACTAGAGAGCTTGAGGGATAAGATCAGGAAAGGAGTGATTCATTCAACAGTTAGTTAGAAAAGTCACCTTACAGAAAGGAATCCTCAGGCTCATTAGATAGCATTACTAGCACTTGATGGAATTGTATGGGATAACAACAACAATGTGAGTTGCATGAGGACCAAACACAACACATTTATCTGAAGCTAAAACCAGAAGCATTGTCAAGGTTCTGGTCACCCAAGACAGGAGAAAATCATTGTGCTGTACTGCAGACAAAACCAAACTCCATTTGCATCTGCCATTTGGACACAAGCACTGGCAGTATTTTGCATTAATGTGTTCAAATAAAGACTTTGGTACCTCCTCATCTAGCCTACACGTTCATAGTAGTGAATATATAAGTTAGATGACTCATGATACCATGACTATAAAATTCTTGATGTCATAATAAGACTAGGAGTATGAACTAAGTTTAGTTTGTTTAGGTGATGAACTATGAAACTAAATGTATTTCATTTTAACTTTGAAAACTCAGCCTGCAAATAGTCCTTAATGAGAGTGACATGGCTGAACACTGGGTAGACCTATTGGACTGTTAAAACCCTTAGGCACCCTGTGCAGTGGTTTAACGATTTGCATCAGGTAGATTACAGGTTTACCCTCACATCTGTAGTCTGACAAAGCAGAAATCAGCAACCAGAACAAAAAGGACTTTCATATTTAGTGATGGACTGCAATTATTTTACTCATGTACCAAGATATAAAGAAATGATAACCAATCCTGCCAATTTTGTCAAGAGAGACACTAGAAATCATGTTGGGGGTCACAAAGTTCAAGTCATCCATAGTAGTAATTTGGAGGACAATGTGGGATAAGTCTTGGGGTCCTCTGAACCACTGGCATGATACAGTCACTCACAAAAGTCAATTGTACGGATGGTATATGCATTTAAGAATGCACATACCATCTGCGACATGGTGGATAGTTGTGTTATTCAGTCTCCCAGTCTCTTACAATGCAACAATTATCAAATGCCATCAAGTGCTAGTAATGTTGCTGAAAAGTAACTAGAAGGCATCTTCTGTATCTGCTGATCTTCATTCAGTGTTTTCATTAGCTGTTGGATAATATTTTTTAATCGTTGTCGCTGCTTTGGTACCAACACTGATGCCCTTTGATGGTCAACATGATGGCTCCATGTAAATCAATTTATTCCCATCTCTATCATGGTCTACATGTGGAACAAATTATGTCTAAATTGAACCATTCCTTCAGGGTTAGTACATAGGTGCTTGACTGCTTTGGTCAGAGTGTGTATTAAAAGGTTTTGTTTTGTCAAAGTAGATTTTAAAATGTCTAAAATTGTTTTGTGAGAAGTAGATCAGGAACTGCGTCAGATCCTAGTATGTGTGAGGATTTTTTTGTGTGTTCTCAAATCTCATCCTGAAGTGGGGATACATTTTATGAAATTTACGCTATTGCGTTGGTGTTTATCTGGAAATTAAACACACAAGCTAGTTACTGAAGGAGTTCCAAATCCAAAAAAGTCAAAATATAGGAAAAAATATTTCACACTTTGATTTAGGTATTCTCTGAGGAAAAAGAAGAAAACATATATGCCAAAAAACATAATCAGAACCAAAATGCCAGCAATCAACTGGGTAAAAAATATGACCAGTTTCAAATATTAAATGAAGAAAAATGTTAAGATGAAGGAACAAAGCCATTTAAAATTTTGCACACACTACAACCAGATGCACACAATAAAAAACAGACACGGATGGGAGAGGCACTCGACTGGAGGACGGGCTCCTCTCTCATGTGCTCCCTGTAATGTTAGTCCTTAAACATGAGCCGGCCGTGCAGTCTGGGTGTACATCAGAGGGAGACGGTACTGGCTGAGAATGGGTTACCACTACTGTCATTTGGGTTTGTTTTAGTCGAACTGCAGGATGTTGATGCATGCTTAAAGTAAGTTGCATTTAGGGAAAGTAAAATAAAAGAAACAACACAGCAAACTGGCAGGACTGACCGATGTAAGAATAGGAAACGGACACTGTGTCCCAATCCCATAAAACAAACATGCAGTTAAAGTAACACTGTGTACTGGCACAAAACAATATCCTGATGCAACTTAATGAGGTTTCTATTCTTGTTTTTCAATGAGCTGTGAAACAGTGAAAATGTTCTCATTATGCAAACCGATTTGCTGGGAAATAGATTGTTAAAATTTATTATTTTCTGTGCAGACAGCAGTATGCAATTGGGACACATGTTCACATGTAATAAGAGAAGTTGAACAAAACACACAAAACATATGTTTTTAATACACTAATATTAAAATAAAACAGGAAATGCTCTATTTTTTTTTTATTCAGAGGTAAAGCTGATTTCCAAAACATTTTAGATGTAACTCAGGATTTTAATGGACTCCTGCTTAATGAAGCAAATCTAAGTAAACTAATCTGAAATTTGAAGAAGACAGAAAACGTTTGCTCACACTGGTGAGGCAGTAATTGTACATCCCAGTTTGTAAGGACTTTTTGCCTTAACGTAGGAGTACAGTGCATCTGGAAAGTTATTCGCATTGCTTCACTTTTTCCACATTTTGTTGTGTTACAGCCTTAGCTAAAAGTGTAATAAATTAATCTTTCTTCAAAATTATGCACACAAATATCCCATTATGACAACATGGAAAAATGTATTAGAGTTTTTTTTTTTCATATTCATTAAAGTTTGAAAATCAATAAATCATATTAACTAAGTATACACAGCCTATGTCATGAAGCTCAGAGTGGAACAGTGGATCAAGGATGACCAATTGAACTGTTTCCACTGATCATCCTTGAGATGTTTCTACAACTTATATGAAGATAAAAAATGTACTTACATTGAACACAAATTCCCTCACTTGGATAAAATTTACACCAAATAAAAAACTAATTATTCAAAGAAGAGGAAGGGGGAAACAATGGTGTAGAAAACATCTAAGCTATTTAAAATGTTTTTTTCTTGTGGGTGTTTTTCCACTAACTTTTTGTTAGCTCATGGTACAGGATACATGATTTGGGTGCACAAAATACAACAAGACATATTTTTAGTATCATTTTTGTAAGGTGATGGAAGGAGCCATCACATTGAAGACTAGAGAGAGGGCTACACTGGAAATATCAAATACGTTACTTTTGCAGTGCTTGTATCTATTAAGATGTGTTACACATTTTTCTATTAATTATAGTTAATGTTAATGTAGACTTTCTAAGAATATATTTTAATTTGTCTTACTAAACCGTTAGGGCTTGGAAATCTATTAGCAATTGAAGCTATGACACATCTATGGTCTGATTTTTTTAAAAAAATAAAAATACATCTTTGTCCATTTTTTTGATTTTGAAATGCCAAGTTGAAATCCCTTCTTGTTCCCCATTTATGTTTCAATGACAGAAAATATTGGACATTCTGGAGAAGACAGATGAAAAAAGCAGAACCAGTAGAGTAGAGGTGGAATATTTAACACAATTCAAGTTTCATCTGGTCCATGGTTTGAGGGGGTGAACTACTGGACTCTGACCCAATAGCAACCATTCTTTATGGAGTGTTTTACATTATGTTGTTCCTATGTCGGAATAGATAGAAATAACTACTGAAAGAAAATGTCAAGGAGACCAGCTTTAAATCTGCTTTCTCTTTCAACATATGTCACTATGCTCTTTAAGTCATGTTTTAAGAAATTTATTTTAATTTCATAAGATGGCACATCTGACCATTATGTATTCATGAGCAAGGGACAAAATTAGTTATTTTTTCTACTGTTTTCTTCTGCTATTTTCTAAATGTGTATGTGCCATCACCAGATTTAACTTGACATACTGGACTTCATATGACAGTCCAAGCTGTGACATTTAATGATTGATTGGGATGAAAGTTCATTTAACTAAAAACACCCCAATCTGCACACCAAGTGAAGTAATTATTTGCTGAATAAATCATGGAGAAGGTTGCCTTCCCACTGGAGACTATTCAAGTGTTTGGCAATAGAAACAAGGTGGGAACAAATTTCTGTAAACATTATTTTTCTTGTAAAATATTAATGCTAAATAAACTGGAGTTAAAACGGTGTGTTGTCTTTCATACCTGAATGCTCCTACATGATAATGTTATCCTACACAAAATATTTATTGATAAATATTGTCCTTTCGTTTAAATGCACTGTTGTGACCTAAACATGTTGCCAGATTGTGGAAACATGATTAATTTTTATTACCGAGTAACAGTTTGTGAGGCAAGGTGTATCTTTATCACTAATAATGTTCGATAAAAATGCATCAAAGATCTCAATTTATTAAATGTGTTAATGTGTAGTTCATAAATAACTGAAAGACCCATTTTCGTTGCCATCTTATAAAATTAAGCAGAAAAACGGACAGAAAGGTTTACAACAGAGAACAGAATCACTTGATGAATTCTCTAAACAAAAACTGGCAGTCCTACTCACAAATAAAAAGCGTGGGATAAAACAGGCGATTTGATGACGCTGCGACTGCAAAAATGGCTCACAACTTCAACACAAATGCAGATAAAACAACTGAGTTAAATGGATGAGGTGCCTGGTGTGGGACAATCAAAAAACATGCAGTGAAATAAAAGATTCACCCTGAACAGACTGATTTGGTTATCCAAGGACTTCTTAACAAAACGTATTTCAGTATGGTCTTTTTTTATGTTTAAAAAAAACTAGAAACTGGGAGACAAAATAATATGAGATGTGAAAGAAGGAGCCAAAGTCTCGCTGTTCAGGGTGGACAGATAAATAGTAGATGAAAATGAAAATGTAATTTTATCTTTGAAAGCTGAACAGCAAGATACAAAGCCACACGATACACCAAGAGATGTGAGGAAACAGTTATAACCAACCAAAACATCATGCCACAGATGATGAAGCCAAAAGAATGCATTTTGGCACAGTTCGCGGAAAGACGGGAGTGAAATCTTGGCAACAAAACACCAGGAAATAGCATTGACTTCCCAACTGAAGGAAAAACAAAGTAAAACAAAAAAAACTAAAGCATGCAGCTTTCAATCACGCTAACATGATGTTAGGGTTAGAATGGTGTGAATTTCTGTGTAAACACATGACTGGATGACTGGGGCCCTGTCTTTGTCTTTCTTCACAAATCCCCATGGATCTCAGGCTTCACAGCACCGTTTGAATCCCCTTTTACACCACAAGATCACAGTCTGTTTGAAAACATTTGGGAATGACCCTTTGACCTTTGGTGAAGTTAACTGACATCATTTGATTTAAATACATTTTGGCAGTCTATCTGGCAATCTATTAAACCAGACATTTATTTTGATTTGTCAAATATTAGCCATATAAATCTAGAAGATCCATTTTATGCCAACTTTAAATGTTTGGTAGAGTTTTAAATTTAGAACTAGACATAAATGTATGAAACAGTGGTTCAGCTACAAATAATTTTCCACACGAATTGTTCACTTATTGCAGAAAGCATAAAACTGTGCTCTAACTCCCAGGCCATATTTGTTTCAATATAGGTAACTAAACCAAAAACACAAATTTCAGGAATATAATCATATGTTTCTAAGAAACGTATGGGAAAGTCACCTGTGATTCGTGGAAAGGAAACCAGTATATTCTGAGAAAGAAACCTGTAACTTCAAGGAAAGGTACCATAAGTTTGAGGAATTTCGGTTTTGAAAAAAACACCAACTGGCAGGTTTTGTGAAAAATGTAAATTCCACAAAGGTAACCTGCAAGGTATCGGTGACCTGCGAATTCCTGAAAAACATATTTGCATTTCCTGGACAGGAAATTCAAAGTGAAGGAAAGTGAATTGAAGGATCAGCGAAAATAACCTGCAAAATTCAAGGAAGGTATCTTTATAGTTCCATGAAAATAGCCCATTAGCTGCAGGATAGCAATGTGAAAGTAAGTTATCAAACAGAAAAAAATTATGTAAAAATATTAGTTGTACCATGTACTACGGACGCAAAGCACTGTAATAAACGTATAGTTGTATGCTTTCTAAAAGAAGTGTACATTTCCACACTTTTAATTGTGTCATTGCAAAGGCTTTTTTTTCATAGAGAAATGTTATTTTAATCATTTGGCATTATCACTGAAATAGGTCAAAACTACAATTTGTATATCAGGGAGATTCCCAATTTTTTTCAAATTGATTGATTAACTTAAGTTATCAAAATTTTTGAATCTATTTGGATACAAAAAGACAGAATAATGAGTACACCTAAGAGCAAAAGTATGACCCAAAGAAAGAAAAACCTGTACACAGAAATTCAATGATATCTGTTCTCTATCACATTTACCAGTGCAAGCTTCTAAATGTGAAAAAAAAAACAAACACAAATGAGAACAAAAAAGACTGAAATTAAATCTGGAGACATTTCTCAATTTATCGATGGACATATTTTAAAATACAGCTTTTAAATGAAAATCAGAAGAGCTGTGAACTGCAGGAGCGATGATCTAAAACATGATGAAACATTTAGCAGCATCAGTGCAGAGAACATGGTTCACCTCCATACAAATTTGACAGATTTATGATGTAAATTCCACAAATGTTTTAACTTCTATTGCTCCTCTCAGCTGCCAACATTTGTATGTATTCTGGAAACCATGTTTACCACTTTAAAAGACCCCATGTGCAAGTGTAGCTCATTATATTAGATCTAACGTCAGCTAGCATCACACTAATTTTCTTTTCAGATTTCTTTTTGAATATTCCAGTTTTACCTGGAACAAATTCCTGTTACTACACTGGATGTTTTGCAACCAAAGCTGGTAAGCGCTTAAGTTACACTTTGTATAACCATGGGGGGTGATGCTTTGAGGATCATATGATCCTCTGCTGCAGATGAGTGTGCACAAAGAAAGCAAGCAAATGCAAACTAACCTAGCCCACCTGGATGGATTGTTTCACACTCCTCCAAGTCTTCATCATCGCTTGAACACTCTGCAGAGGACACGATTTCCTCTGTCCCGTGCTTCTTCATCAGACCATACCACAAAGCGCATTCAGAGTGAGGAGAAAGCACAGAAAACAACAAACAGGGTGAACAGAGAAGTTTGGAGGTTTACTGATTGCCTCCATTGTCAATAACAGACCTTAGTGACTATTTATTAGTCATTAATAAATAACCATCAAATATTTAATGAACTTTGCTTGACATGTAGATAAGCCTAAGTAGCAGAAATAACTTTGGCTTGTAGTCCTTATCTGGTATCTGAAATGTTTTTTTTTTTTGGCAAAACAAATATGAGTTTGCAGTTTTAATGTCATTTTGACATTGTCTCCAGGTCATACAAAGTAAATTCACTCCACACAACTAATGGAAAAATAGAAACTATTACGTAGAAAAAGTTTTGGATAAAAAAAAAATGCTTATAGATCCTGACATATGTTCAGCATAAATAAAGTGATGCATATGATGTACGACTAATTGGACTCAAAACACTATGTAATGAAATATAAAATAATTAATTATGCCTTTTTACAACTTTGAAAAGCTTTTAATGTTTACATAGATACACTCACCACTTCACAGTGAATGACCAGACAAAACAGAAATAAAATAAGCCTGGCAAAGGTAAGCTAAGCTATGTCAAACCAATGTAAGCTAAATTAATACTATGTGTTTTAATCAACATTTGGTTATACATCAGATTCTTCATTAAATATGTGTTTTAAACTGATGCTGTTTATTTATTTACTTATTTAAAATGTGAAAACTGCCCTCAGCTTTAATGAGACAAATGTGGACACAACAATTTTCTCTTTCACCTTGTTATAGTTAAAATTAATTTGTCAAACAGATATATTTGCTTCAATAATTTACAGGTCAGAGTTAAATGGCCTAAGAAAATAAAAAGTTCCTCTGAAAATTACTTACTTACATAACTGGACTAAAAAATAAGTGAAAAGGCATTCAAGGATACTGTATTTAAAAACTAAGAGACTTTTCCAAAGCCTTGAGAAGTTTTGTTGACAGTCCCACCTGTACCGTGGAGGATCTGTGTTTCCGTGTGGTTGTTGTAGTGGTCGTGGTGGTCGACTCTAAAACGTTGCTGGATAACTCTGGAGTCATGGTTGTGGTCCTGGCTGAACCTGCCACGCTGGATCCATTCCCCACCAGCCTCACACTGCCATTAATCTTGATGTTGACATTGGCTTCAGCAGCCATTTTCAATACTTTCAGGCCGTTGTAATACAGACCCGCCAGCTGACCCTGAAAAGGTCGGCCTCTGTCGCTACCTCCAACTGTGATTGTTGCTTGAGTATTGAAAATTGTAAGCTGTCGTCCTAAAAAATGACATCCACAGCAAGAAACAATCATCAGCAAGTACATTTCAATAATAATATATAAGCAATAGTAGTTAAAATTTATAGTTTATGGGATGATAATAGATCCTGTGTTACAGGCCCTTAATGCAATAAAAATGAATGAACTTGTCACCAAATCAATGCCATATTCCACCATTAAGCCATGTCACTCTTAAACTGCCGTAGAAAAGAAAGGCAGAAAATAAACCCTATCTGATGGCCTTCAGCAGGCCAGGTTCTAAAGGTCATTAATGTATTTTATTTTCTGCATCTGAAAATCAAGCTATAAAATCAAGTTAATTATATTTCTTTCAGTTAGGTGTGTTATAGCCTAGTTGAAGGCTGGGGAACAGTTTTTGGCTATACATGTTGTATTGGCTCTAAATATACATTTGCATGTTAGTTTAAACTTTCCTGAATTACCTTTTCTCAAAAAATACAACTTTTTTATACATAAAAATGTATTACTTCAACATGTTTTGAAGCAATATATTTTGATATATTACTGACTTACATTCTTATATTTCTTATAACTTATTATTTCAAGGTTATATCATTCAAATTATAACATAAATGAACATATTTGTGTAACTAATAGAGCTACAAACAGACCAGGTAAAGTCAAGTTTCATTTCTACTAACATATCACCATGCATTGACTTATGAAGAATAAAAACATATGTACATCTTGTTGTCTTTTTATTAAGGGTGATGATGTTTTATTTCACATTTATTGTTTCATTTGTTAATATTTATTTGGCTATTTCATACTTGTTCAGTTCTTATTTTCAGCTTATGATATGCTTTATTATACAAATACAAATTTATATTAAATATAAATAGCAACATTTATTTTGGTACACAAGAACAATTGGGACTACTTCAAAATCTGCGACAGAATAGCTTCAAAGAATTCTAAACACACAATATATAAAGTGCGGAAACAAAGACATGCTTTTAATACCACTATTTTATGCAACTAAACATCAGGACAGTGGAGACAAACATAAAGTTTTTATTTTAAATTACCTTTCTCTTGTAGCCATTCTTCTACCGGTCTGACATATTTGAAAGGAATTTTCTTATTGGCCGTTTGATAGCGTTCAATGTCGCTGTTCCCTTTAAAGTTTAAGAAGACATTTATAAAAACATTTATTGATATCAGCATTGTGAAAAACTCAAGAACACTTTACATCAGGTTAAAATAATTTTAGCTGGAAGATTTGTTTTAGATTTGACCTTTTTTGCATAGAAAACAGTAAAACGGTTCTTATATGTCAGCTAGAGACTATGCTAGTAAGTTCTTCAATAACCATGCAATCTGCTTATACATTCTAAGACATTTGTGTGTCCACTAGCTAAAGCAAAACTAAGGTTCCTGAGAGCTGATCACATATGAAGAAATGGAACCTGGTGTATTTGACCTAAAGGAATTATGAACCAGGTTGATAGAAAAGGAAAGAAGATATAAAAAGCAATAGAGACCTTGGATGTCATTACTAAAATTCAAAGTTTCTTTTTTGAACAAGAACATGCATTGAGCCAAAACTTTAATTACACTAATTTTTGAGGCAGATGCTGTTCAGTGACTTCTTCAAGGTGTGGCACAACAATGTGACTCCACTGCCTCATTACAGCTCTTTAAGCAGTCTGTTATGCAGGTGAGAATTAACCATTGTTGCTGTACCTGTAGGGAAGTGTTCATTGATTGACCAGTTATCCACCTGCAGCGTAGCATTCCCACCATTTCTGGTAAAACGAACCACATGATACTTCAAATCATTCACTGGGGTGCTGCTTTCTTGAACAGTGATGTCCTCAGTCCCGATGTTGAAGGTGACTCCAATCTTCCCTTGTTCCTGAAGTAAGGAAATACTTTTGTCAAGGTACTGAGATCCTGGGAGATCTCTTTATTAATGTTCTGTTTGTTTGGGAATTATTACTGACATTTGAAGGATCATTACTTCTGCAAGGATGATTTTCATATAATTTATGAAAGGAAGAGAGTTGATGAATCATGATTTGGGCTTGAGTTGAAGATGATAAAAGAGTAAACATTTACTGATGAAAAAAAAAATGTTTAAGTACTTTATGAAGTAAGATGTTTCTGAAACATTTAATTTTTAACTTGAAGAATCATTGTTTTTTTATCAAAACTCACTAGAAAGCTTAAATTCAATATCTATATTTGGAAGTATGACGTCAACAACAAGACACATACCAAAGACTTTCTTGTCAAAATTAAGAAAATAAATAAACTTATTTATTTACGTTGCATTTTCTTGCAATTTGCATGAAAATGTAGATAAAATGCCATCTTTCAATGGACAGTTTTAATAATGGGCTGAATTAATATGCCAGGTGAGAACACAGAAAGGAAGAATGGATGGATTTTTATGATTACTCACTATATGCAGCATAAGATAGTCCCCCAGACCAGGCGCGCTGTCAATTCTGACCAATATGCCATCTTTCAGGGATGTACTGAAGCCAACGGTCAGCCTGTCAGTTCTGGTGCTCGGTCTCTCATTAGCTGGCCAGTTAAATGTAATGAGGCCTCCCCCTTTGCCAAAGATGTACATGGTTCCAGCTTAGGGGAACAGAAAATGAATTAAAATTTAAAAACCGTCAGCAATAACAGAATAGGTAGCAGACTTGCCAGTATAACTAAAACCATATTACACCACTGAACATTCGATTTAAACACACCACTTATTTTGCCAAAAAACTTAAACTCAAATCAAACATGTCAGATTCAGTAGGTCTTGAAGGAGTTTATGGCAACAGGCACCAAACAGGCATGCTCATTTGTATCAAATGAGCAGACAATAAACAGAAACTTAAGATAGATCCTTACCTTTTCTTATCCTAACAAAATACCCCAAGTGCCTATGTGTTTTGTCCACTCCTAATTTTCATGAATTTATTAAAGCGCGCCCCTTTGGAGAAAGTTAATTGAATGTGAATGTACATGGAAGTTTCAATAAACCATTTGGACCAGTTAGGGTTGGAGAATGAGTGCATCTGCATTCAGATAATTGCGCTGGGGTTGTTTGGGAGAACACTAATTTTCTGCACCTACTGAGCAAACAAAAAATACACAATCTGACACATGTGTGAACAAACACAGAGGCTAGCTAATGCTAATGAGCAGGCTCAGGCAGAGGAGGCAATTCTTGGCTCTGGCTGATAATGCTTGTCACAAAAGCACTTTGTTGCCTGAGCCAGAATCCCCCCACCCCTTCTCTCCACAAGCTGCTTAAGTCTGTGCAAATTAGTCACCTGATAATAACACTGCAGTTTTCTCTATGCCTGCTGAAGAATTAGAAAAACTTTTATTCACCCTCTAAAAGAATATGCTAATATAGAGTACAGGAGGACACTTAAAGTGTGTTTCCAAATAATCCCTCACTTGTTTATTCCACTTCCAACCTAAAAGGGAGATGTAAATATCTGTTTATTTTTATCCGTGGAGAGTCACTGAACAGTGAAATATTTACTGGGAGTCGGTTGTTTAAGAGTTATGGTCAGAGTTCATATTCCAAATACCATATTTCTGAAAATTCATATTTCAGATACCAAGCTGAACAAAAGTAATGAAAGTGGGTGCAGTTTCCTGCAAGAACTAATGCATGTGTTTGCACATCAAAGAAGACTATAGAGTAATAAAAAGGTTCTGAGGAAATTTTTATAAACTATTCAAGGGACTTGCATTAAACTGCAGTTCTCATACTCAATACCTAAATCATGGGGAGAAGGTTCCAGATTATTTTATGAGAATTTGGGAGGAGTGCTGTTTTTTTTTTCCCTGAAAAACAAATATTTATATATCATGCTACTTTCACTTGATGGCAGTAAATAGTCAAAGCAGAATTTTGTATGAGCTGCAATGTGTTATGGATGCTAGTGCTTTGTTCTATACAGTAATAAACAGACGCCTATATGGACAATATTCATCTTCTTTATCTATTTATCACAAAAGAATAAAGTTTGCTTCCTAAAAATAGATAGTTAAAGCATTTTAGCTCAATTTAAATAGAAAGACACAAAGGCTCCTCTGTCATAATAGTTGTTATTTATAAACTGCAGTTAAACCAAGGTACTACTACCATGGCTATTGCCTTCCTGTGCAATTCTGCTCACACACAAAAAAAGAAAAATATCTCTTCCCACACAGTCTGAGCTTTCTCCTCTTGACTTGGATTGTCGCTGGCAGATTTTTTTTTTTTTATTTTTTTTTAATCAGTGAACCAAAGGAGAAGCTGTAAATCTTAAACAAAAATCAGGACATAAACTGAATACCATCCATCATCAGTGTGTCATAGTTTCAAATTATTATCTATTGTCATGACAGCAAGGTAAACCAAAATAAACTTTCCTTAAAAAAACAAATATGAGTGACACATTTTCTGGTAATAATGGGAATGAAGAAAATATATTTAATGGTTTATAAGTCCAATCATTTTCATTGAAACAGAACATTTGATTCTATCAAATGTCTGGTGAAATGCTCTTTAGCTTTCATATATTAATAATTGTAGCTATTTAGTACGACTGTATTTTAGAATGTTAAACCAATTATTGATCTTTAAATCTTTAAAGAAGCACAAAATAAATATTTTGAGCCCCTGTCATCAATTACACTTGCCCATTATACCTTGTAGCAACTGACCTTGGTCAGTGTCCTTGGCCCATATCTACATGCTGAAATCTTTCCTTTACGTTAACCAATTTGCCAATCTACTTAATCCTTGAATCTTGTATGCCCTATTGGCCACCTACTCTTAGTCCTACCTAAACAAAAATGGCTGCCTCATGAATGCAACTCTAATAGGCTTGGGATAAATATCAAGGGCTAAATGTCTTCTGTTTTGGCTGGGTCCTTCTTGGAAGAGGATATATGTATCAGTGTTGTTAATGTGGTTGTGTGAAAGATAGGTTTACAAAACACTTTCTAAAGCAGTCAATAGAACTTGTCTCAGTTAGCTTTGATTATTTCAAAGTCAAAATATTGGCGAACTTCATAAATAGATTTATCCTAGATGGGTTTAGCTTTTTAGCAAAACAAATTACAAGCTATACAAACCTTAAGACCAGGCACGTGCAGAGGGGGGGGGGGAGCTAAGGGGGCTTGAGCACCTGCCCCTTTTGCTCCATGACCCAAAGTGCCCTATTGGTCCTTTTTTATTTATTTTTTTTTTTTATTTAATTTTTTTTTTTTTTTCTGACCCATGTACTAAAATTATTATTTTCTTTTTTTTTTTTT
>CAEFZX010031350.1:0-14493 GCA_903066825.1 Alfaro cultratus | reverse complement strand
TTTATAGCTTTAGTTCCCAGCAAGAAACACGCGCGAGGCGGGACTTGAGTGTGGAGTGGAGCCCAGCCTCCTTCCATAACCAGTCAATCAAAGCGAAAAGAAACTCGCTGCGTGGGACCTTCACGTGAGCTCATAAACAGGAAGAAATAACCTCCATTGAAAATTAGTAGGGAGTTCCTTCTGCCCAGGTGGAGGTGATTGCCAGGGCTTCCGCATTGTGTGTAACAGCAAAAACTCTCGCAGGCCACTTTATTTAAGTACAGAATCAAATGTTTCATGGCATTTAAGTCAAGACATGTTCATTTGATTAGCACATTTCCGCAACAAGGCAGATCAAAATTATTTACTTTAATACAGTAACCAATTATGAAACAAGAAGTAAACATAAAATGTTAAAATATTACATATTGATCGATATTCCAGATTTATCAATCAAAGGCAACTCTATAAACAGGTGGGTTTTCAGAGTTGATTTGAAGGAACTCAGTGTTTTAGCTGTTTTGAAGGTTACTGGAGTTTGTCCCAGATTTGTGGAGCGTAAAAACTAAATATTGCTTCTCCATGTTTGGTTCTGGTTTTAGGGATGCAGGGTAGATTTACTCCAGAACACCTTGTTGGTCTGGAGGATTGGTACAATGACAACACCTTACCTTAATGTATTTTGGTGCTAATAAAAATAAATTGATTAGGCATTTGTAAAATAACTAAAGTATTTTAAAGTATATGTTCTGAGCTGGGGCTGCACAGTGGCACAGTTGGTAGCACTGTTGCCTTGCAGTAAAAAGGTTCTGGGTTTGATTCCCGGCCCGGGATCTTTCTGCATGGAGTTTGCATGCTCTCCCTGTGCATGCATGGGTTTTCTCCGGGTACTCCGGCTTCCTCCCACAGTCCAAAAACATGACTGTCAGGTTAATTGGTCTTTCTAAATTGTCCCTAGGTGTGAGTGTGTGTGTGTGTGTGTGTGTGTGTGTGTATGGTTGTTTGTCCTGTTTGTCTCTATGTTGCCCTGCGACAGACTGGCGACCTGTCCAGGGTGACCCCGCCTCTCGCNTCTCGCCCGGAACATAGCTGGAGATAGGCACCAGCACCTCCCGACCCCATTAGGGACAAGGGTGCACAGAAAATGGATGGATGGATGTTCTGAGCTATGGGGAGTTAGTGTAAGGACTTTACAACTGGGTAATGTGCTCTATTTTCCCATCTTTACTGAGAATGTTAGCCATTATATTCTGGATCAGCTGTCTAGCTGATTTTTTAGGCAGACCTGAAGCCACTATTGCAGTAATCAATTGGTCTAGTTAAATGCAGGATGAGTTGCTATAGATCTTATTGGGACATGAGTCTATTAATCCTGCGATGGACTGACACCAGTCCAGGGTGTACCTCGCCTGTTGACCACTTTAGATAGGCACCAGCACCCCTTGCAACCCCACTAGGGATAAGCGTGTAAGAAGATGGATGAATGGATGGATGGATAGATAGATAATCCTTTAATCTTAGAAATGTTCTTCAGGTGACAGAAGGCTGACTTTGTAATTGTCTTTATGTGTCTTTGAATGTTCAGATTTAGGTCCATCACTACCCAGATGGACCCAGATTTTGGACCAGATTCTAGCTGTAATAATAAAAAGCTATGTGTTGACTCTAGATATTTCCTCTTAGGGCGCAGTTGGAAAAAAGTGGGATAACTTTGCTGAAACACGTTGTTTGAGCTTTCACAGTGTCAGTAGTTATCTAGATAAGAACGCTGAACAAGCGCATGTTTGTTATGATCGCTAAACAAGCACATGTGCATTTTGCCATCTGGGCGGTGCGGGGCGGTGAAGAGACGCTGGGGGAACCGTATCTGATTGGGAAACACGAACTGTAGTAAGACCAGCATTGTCAGTAGTTTCTTCTTCTTCTGTGGATTTTAGGAAGCAGCTATGTTTTGGGTCAGACTATGCATGAGCTAGGGATTCCCTGACAGAAAAGATCCATTTATTCATTTTACAAGACAACGGACACAGGTCATTCAGGGATTCAGGGAATCAGGGAATCCCTAGCAAGATATTGAATATCTTGTGAACAAGATATTGTAAACAATATATTTTCTGTTTACAACAAGATATTTTCTTGTAAACAGAAAATATCCATTTATTCTGTTTACAAGACAACAGACACCGGTACGTTTCAGAACCATTGCACTCTGGAACCCGTTCTCAAACTGTGCCACTGTCAGAGAAAACATTTGGCGGTTTCATGTAAATGTACAGTACAAACACGACAAAACCCTTCAATTTTCACCTGAAATTGTTGTCGTGTAAACAGGGCCTAACTCAGCTGAGTGGAATCCAGTCAAGGGTGTGTACATATTTGTTTCTGTAACACTCAGATGAATTCACAATGCATTACACCTTTGAATGACACTTGTATATATTTTCCATTATGAAACTTTTTTTTTTGAAAGTCTGTTACCAGCGTCCAAACCCTGCTAACGTCTAGATGGTAAAGGTTTCACTATCAGATGGCAGTTCACTTCATATCATTGTCAAATAAATCCTAAATAGAGCTTTACAATCAAGTCTGTGTCACAATTCTAAAATTATTTTACAGGCAGTACGCTTAAGATCGGTCCAGTTCATTGGTAGTGTTAGAGACTTGGCTCCACACAACGACTGCCGTCGTGTATGAACATTGCTTCAGACATTCTTGGTATTTTCATAACTTTTTAAACTTCTGCACTGATTGCCTGCAGTCTGGCTAAAACAATTTTCACTGCTCTGCTCTGCAACCATGACATAAAAGATTCTCCTTGTTGGGTGAATTGCCATAAAATTGTGATTAAGTACTCATTTCAATTGTACAGCCTGCTAACTTGACATACCTCCTTTGTAGATGGGTGCCAAAAAGCTACAGTGCCTAAATCCAAAGGAGATTTTTGTGGCCATCCAAACACATCATCATTCATGGAGGTCAGTTAAAAAGTTTAGATTATACCTAATGTACATTGTCATCTGCTAAACTACTTTGAGGGAATGTCTTAAATAATCTTATATTATAATCTGCAGATACAGAGATTTTTTTTTCTGGAACACGAGGTGGGATTACCAAAAAAAATTTATCATTTTGCTAGTTTGACAGCATTCATAGCCTATTCAGTGCTGTAGTGTACTTTCTTTTATGTTCTAGTAAATACCCACACTAAAGACAGTCATGCATTTGTAACAGAGAGAAAAGTGTGTATGTATGTGAATGTGAATTTTACCCAAAATAATAACAATAATAACAACAGTATGTATTTATAATTAGATTTTTAATAATTTTTTAATGAACATAATTTGCAAAGTTTTCTCATGGTTGTGCTGGAAAAATATGACCCTATGAGTGGGAGCTGCAGTTGGTGTTCGTGGCTGACCACTCAGTCACGACACTAACTGTGTCTTCTTTTGTTTTTCAGCTGTGGGGCCACTTGCATGCAGTTAGAAGTCACATTGTGAAGAGTGTTTCATTCTGTGTCATACTAGTGAAGAAGGTGACAAACAACCAAGCGAGGAAGGTTACACTGGTGCTGTGACGAGCGAGGAAGGTTGCACATTGCCTGACCTTAAGTCAAACTGTAGCATATTCCACCATTCACCCTGAGGCCCTGTTTACACAACAATTTCTGGTGAAAATGGAAGAGTTTTGTTGTGTTTGTAGTGTACATTTACATGGAACCACCGAATGTTTTTTTCTAACAGATTGAAAACAGGTTCCAGAGTGCAATGGTAAAATGTACCGTTGTCTTGTAAAATGAATAAATGGATCTTTTCTGTCAGGGAATCCCTAGCCCATGCATAGTATGACGCAAAACATAGCTGGTTCCTACAATCCACAGAAGAAGAAGAAACTACTGACAATGCTGATGTTACTACAATTCGTGTTTCCACATCAGATACGGTACCCCAACGTCTCTTCACCTCTCAACACCCCCCAGGTGGCAAAATACACACGTGCTTGTTCAGCACTCATAACAAGCACTGGCTTGTTAAGCGCTCTTATCTAGAGAACTACGGACACCGTGAAAGCTCAAACAACGTGTTTCAGCAAAGTTATCCCACTTTTTTCCAACTGCGCCCTAATCAGACGCAGAGAGCGCCTGCTTTCCCCCAGTATCTGGGGGAACAGTACCTGATGGGGAAATGCGAATCGACGTGCTTTCAAGTAGAACTTTAAAAAAAAACCAAAAAAAAACACATGCGCACTTAGTTTCAAAGAACCTGGCACCTACTAGTGGCGTGGCGAGAGCTTTACACCTTTTCGATGTGTACTGTTACGTGTAAACAAAGATTGCAATTAGAATGTCTTCATGGAAATGTGTTAACAGAAACAAAACACAAATTCAATTTTCGTTGGATTATTGTCATGTAAGCAGGGCAGATGGTACTGGAACCTAAAAACCCAATGGTTTGAATTCTGGTTGGCAAACCTTGCTTTGACAGTGCAAATTGTCCCTGCAAAACCTATGCTGAGTCAAGTCTTTTTCCAGTACCTTAAAATTATTAAGGTATCAATGTCATTTATCCAGCATTTACAAGAAAACTTAACGATCACTTATTAAGGCAAAAATAATGGTAAATATCAATTAGGATATCAGTAGTGATACATGCCTATTTTCTTCTTTCTCTTTCTTTGGCCTCTTTTAATACATACAGTAGTTCTCTTTGCCGATCGAAAACTCTCCACAAGAGCTACAGGATGCTCTGACCAGTTGCCAAAACAGTTTTGCCCTTGTCAAATTCACTTTGAGGACAATATGTTTACTTTTTTCATAATCTTATGATAGAAAAATATATAATTATTTTTGTGTCAGAATGGGTAGTACGTCAAATGTACAGATTAAACAATCAAATGTACCTTTAGTTGAATGAGATTTTGTAAATATAAATTTACCCAAAAGCTTTGAGTGTCTCCCAGAAGGCCCATTTCTTTGCTGTATTTTTCCAAGAACTGTTCCTCTGGGTACAGAAATGAAACCTCTATTTACTATGTGTGTACAGCTCACACCCATGTGAGTACAATCATTACTGAAAGATTTCGTCTAAGTATAAAATTTGTTTCCAGTGAATCCACTGTAGTTTGGATGATTGGATGACTAAGTGGAAAATTGTTCAAAGTATTTGGTGTCAAAAGATCAGATTTTAACATCAGGTCAGTTGAGCAAAGGATAGCTCTTGTGGTTGTGGTTGACTGAATTTGTCTTGAGAAGCTTGATAAAAAAGAAACTGAAGTGTTTGATGTTCTGTGGCAGTGATGTGAAAGAAATATGAGAAAATCTAGTCATAGCTGTCAACAGGGGGTTCACCTTAACATGAAAGAACAAAAACACTCAGGCTTTATAGATTGTTAAAAAATGTGTGTGTTATTGTGTTAATGATTAGACTGACTGCTTTGTGCAATGCATGTTTGAAAGTGACAACGTTTGTGGCTTAAAGTTCTTAAGAAATCAATTGTGTAATGTTTAAACGCTTGCATGCCAGCTGCCTCTACAGTATATGCCACAAATTCACCAACATGTGGTCAAGGAATTTCAAGAAAGTCAATCTTATTGAGGTTTTGCATCTGGCCTTAACTCTAAAATGTAGTTAAAAATGTGATATTGCTTTTATCAAATATAAAGCTTCTTGTATGGATGATGTTGCTGTTGTGGTTGTTGTTTTTAGATTTGGTTGCTGAACTTTGAACCCAGGTAATCAATGGGTAAAGACACTGAGGCTGTAAGCATCCTCTGTAACGTCAGAAAATCTTTAGTTATACACTCAAATAGTGCTATACTAGGCATTTCATTGGAATAACAAGCCTTCCTCTGTTAGAGCAGCTGTTTCAAGGTTAAACATGGATTCCAAGAAGCTATTAATTTGCAGTGGAAAATGGCTGGAGGTATGAGATAAACACAAATATTCAGCCCTAAGATCAGCCAACCAGCCATTTCTCACTGTGGAAGTTGTCTTCATGGTGTGGTCTTAGTCTGGTGTGAATGGAGACCTAATTTTCTGAAACCACTAAAAACTGGGATTTAGGCTGTTTACTGCAGCACCTATTTAAAACAGAGTATTAAAAAGATTCAGAAATAAATGTGAAATAAATTCAGAAATACCAACACAAGAGGTGAGGGGGGAAAAAACAGTTTCCTTCTGGTATCGCAGCATCCTGCGTCAAAGCTGATTGTTTAATTTGTTTAGAGAGGTCAATGTGATCCGGGCCAAAGATTACAGCACATAAATCACAGAAGCATGAGAGGCTGTTTTTTTCTGTAAGATCTTATGATTCCTTTAGGCAATTTTTCATGTGAATCAGAATGTTTGATCCCCACTTTTAAGTCAAAGTTACTCACAAGCATGAGGTCATAATGCGCCCTCTTCTGGTATAAGAACAAATGACCTAATCTGACTGAAACTGGTTTTTAAAATACTCTACAGATTCATACACTATTGCTGTGATTCTCAAGATTCCTCAGATTACACTTGTTGGGTTCCCATGTCTTTGATCAGATATCTGTTCAAAACTCATGATGACAGTTTTAAATATTAACCTGTCCCTATGTTAGCAGCATAATTTTCTTTCCTTCTCCACTTTGATGAAACACCAACATGTCAATGTAAAGTAGTCACTGTAAAATCAGATAATATTCTAACACCTCCAACATTGCAAACCTCTAAGGGGTGGTATGATGTATTTTCCAGGCACATAGTGCTATTTTGTAGCACAATCAGGTTACCGTCTGTTTTTGTTTTTTATAAAAATGCTGTATTTATTGGACATAAAAGAAATTTGACTTTGCAATTTGATGCTTTGAAACTGGCCTCTGTCTCTTTAAGAAGCTCATACTCTTTTCAACACTGTGCCTTCAGGACGTCATTGCAATAAGATTGGAGGTCTGTAATGTTTATAGCAGGTACACTCAATGGAATCTAAAAGGGCATCTTCAATGACTGATTTTTGGTTTGTATAACTTGGTGAAAAGCACCACCTAATGTTTGACTATTGACGCTATAAAGAAGAGGCTGATCAGTGTCGAATTTTTATGGTTTTATTTAGAGAAAACATTTACCCACCAGTGTTCAAGTATTTTCACCCTGAGACAACAAGGACCTGAGTTTTTCCTTTTGTTCACTGTTTTTCCAGGTTAATAAATTCACAAAACTATGTTTGTCATAGAAATAACACACTCACCTGCCTTCACACAAAGATATATGGCTATTGCTTGACTGCAGGACAACTTGTTTGCTAAAGGTTTGCAAGTGTTCTTGTTCTCCCAAGAGTCCATTTGCTTTGCCATTGTAAGGACACCATAGATGCAGGCGAACTGAGACCAATGCTTTCAGATGCACAACAGTTAACATGATTAGTCCAGAGATTGAAAAAATGTCTTATGGCATGCCATTTGCCTGGGTGGGTTTACCCACAATGCCCAGTGTTGCAAACCAAGAGCTTTTATTTGACATATCATGAACGCAATGATTTGTATTATTTCATAATATTTCATGACAACTTGTGGATTGCCCTGTAAATGTAAAGTTTCCCGTTTTCAGTACTTTGCTATTGTGCTATCTTGAGCATATTCACATTGAGGCATACAGTTAGTCCAACAATATGAGTCCTCCTGTGAGTCGAGTTACTGCATTTTTCATGGTATGTGTTAACCTAAATTTATAAAGCGGTAAATATGCTTCAAAACCTAGATGTCACAGACTGTTAAACACTTAAATTGGATAAAATGACTTGTGGACATTTTTGTTTTGTTTTCACCTACAAATACTGAAAGAAAAGGCAAATTCAGTGAAGGTATTTCTTTTTTGTCTTTTTTGTCTGGGCACACTAATCCTAATCAATTCTCTGTCCGTTAATTGATCTACTGGGGATTTGTCTGGTTCGGCATCACGTGCTTTATTACAGTATGAGATGTTGTTTGCCTTTTTTATATAGTTATAATATAGTCTGAACTTTAGTCTGGCCTTTATAATTTTTTTTTACAGAGTAAAGATTTCCATTATGCACACCATCCTGAAATGGTAAAGCTGCCCAGTCTCTTTCTATCTGTACATGCACTTTCACATCAACAGTTGCTGCTGTACATTCTTTGATAATGTCTTTTATTCATCTTTCAGTCTGTGTTCAGGATGAACGCCATTTGTTTTGAACATCATCTACATTCAGAATATTTCCCAGATGGTGAAATGGATGATTTAAAATTATTTTAACACCTCTTTAAATCCTTTATCATACTCATAATGTCCTATGTGTTCTTTCTAAAGGCCTCAGACACATCTTTAGATTTTACTATGGGGTTCTCTCACACTTCAATGGAGCTTCATGAGTTGTCACTGGAGCCAGCTTTTCCAATGATATGTTTTTCCTTTACAGATGAACATTGACGATGCCTGCTTTCTTTGTTGCAGAGACATTATCAAACACTATTCAGACACATGTTATTAGATTCAATGTTCAGTTAATGTCTCCTTACTAATTGCACTGGATGCTGAACCACTTGCACTTCACCATATCCTGGTCCGATCGCTCTAAGTTCTCAAACATGGTCGACAATCCTCTAACCACAATGTTAGCTACCAGATAAACATCTGAAAACATGTCATGTAACATGTGATTCAAGTAGGGACAAAGTGTAGATGGGAAGTCAATAACTCGATGCAGTCTGCTGAATTACCTTAGAAACTTTTTAAACTGTTGAATAATTAACTAAGCTTACTGAACTGTTTCATAACCAGGATCAGTTGGCATGTAAATAGGATTGAATTTAAATATTTTTTTGAGAAGTTTCTCAAGATGACATTTGTTGTGAATTGACGCTGTGCAAATAATCTGAACTGAATTGACCTAAACTTGGAATAAGCACTTATAAAGGGTTTGATGATGAAATAGAAAATTTACTAAACTGAACAAAGCAACTAGAACAAAAAGCAAAGTAAACAGGTTTGAAAAATCTGTAACTGAAAAATCCAGAGATGAACAATCAGAACCAGAGCTGAGAGGAGGCAGGAGTGTAAAAAGAGAGATGCCAGATAATCAGAGGAGAAGTGGTGCAGCTGCGGCAGAATGAAAGCAAGAAGAAACTGAGCAATGGAAAAAAATTAAGACAGATGAAACTGAATTAAGACTTAGAACAAAATGCAAACCCAGGGGAAAATAAGCAATGACCACAGAACTAAAATAGCGAAAGAAGGTTTTGGGCTTCAGCAGAGGAGCAGGTAGACAATAATGTAGCTTCGTTTGCACTTTTTGTTCTATAGTTCTCATTGTCATCCCCATTACTGCAGTTAGACCCTCATAAGTAAAACACAGCTTGATGCTATGCTTAAAACTCACAATTTCAGATACTATGTTACTTTACAATATATGTAGGCTATTTTAGTTGCACTGTTATTCGGAGAAACACTCACGCCCTTGTGCATCAGAGTTTATAATCATACTCCAGTCAGATTGGGTTTGTCACAGTGCTTTTAAATCACTGTTTTAGGCACTGTTGTCTTAAGTCTCCAAACATTTTTCCAGACTTCATCCTCCAGACAGGACAAATCATGAAAAAATAAATCTTTTTTAATATTAACTCATATTCTAGCTGGAGACTTTGCTGTCACTACTTTCCTTCTGGGTGGCTAATGCCTTTGGCATTGCTGCCCTAGTTTGGTGTTTTAGATTTAATTGCATCATTTTTCAGCAACTTTCTAAAAGTTGGCCTGCTCTATGATTGACTTCTACATTTTTTTAATCCTATTTCATGATTTTGAGGATGAAACTGAATCAAATTATTGTGAGCTTCAAGCCTGAGAACAGCTGAAAAGGATTATTTGCAAAAAATTATGTGTGCTCTATTAGGCGTCTCCAGGCCATATAGATCCAACACTGGAGTTCGGCTGAAGGAGCAGGATGGTCTGAGAGACGGCAAGTTATTTTTCTGAGGTTTAAAGATGGGATGAATATTGTTGAAGAGTGCAACTAGGGAGGGGAACAACTTGTCTCTGTGCAAAATGTGTTACACGTGACCCTGGAGGTGAAAATGATGGGTCAGAATGAGTATTGTTGTGAGTATTCTGACATATATTACCAAGAAAATGGGCAGTGGAGGATGGACAGGCAGGCTAATGAGCAGCTAGGCATTGCTATGGTCAAGTAGTGAGAAATATTTGAGAGGCGATTCATTCACAGGAAGACACAAGGGAATGACTCAGATGGGATCTGAGCTGAGGTGGAGTTTGCAGCAGACATGTTGGAGAGCAACCAAGGAAAATTTCTCAACCATAAACAGACAATCTGATGGTAAGTGAAAGCTTTGCTTGTTAATACATTCAGTAACGACTGACTGGTTAATTATAGCGGCAACTCCACCAACGAGAGCAGTGTGTTAGTTGGATGAGAAAAAACACACTGCACTCAAAGCAATTATTATTCATGCACAAAATAACAATGAAATAATATTTAGAACTGATGAACTGTCAACTGTGGAGAAATCGCATGAATTTATGACGAGCTGATGCATTGTTCATGGATTTTAATAATTAGGCTACAGTAGTTTACTGATTCAGTCATTGTGACTTAAGTGAAAAAACAAATGTTGCACATGATTGTGGAGGTGGAGATGATCCGCAGGTGAGCATTATTGTGAATATTCTGACATTTGATATCAAGACAGTGGGATTTTCTTGAGCTCTAAAGTTGCACAAGACAATAAAACTGAAAAGTGTTGCAGAACCAAAATGGAGACTGCAGTTCATGATGGACCTGATGATGATTATTGAATGGAAAAAAACAAACAAACTAAAAACAACTTAATATTATCCTGGGGAAAAACACATAATGAGCCAGGGTACAAGAGTATTTGAACAACAGAATTAACAGAAGCAGCATAACAACAACAGACCAGGAACAGAACAAATGGAAGAATCTAGCAAGGATTAAAGGAGATAGAAGGGCTTTAATACTGAAGTGAAAGTGACAAAAGAACCAGAAGAGCTAATCACAGGTGATTGGGGACAGCTGGGGAAGAGAGCAGGTAGCCGATAGGAGGAATTTGAAAATGGTTGGAAAGGAGAGCAGAATGGCTGGAAGACTGAGGGAAGGAGGGGAATGAACAGACTGGGAGGAAGAAAGAAAACCATTCAACTAACAGAACAAATCAAAGGATCCTATAAAACGAGGATAATATACGACGATTTAAAAAGATGCTGTATTATGAGACCAAGGAGAATAGAAAGCAGTTGCACCTGGTTTTTAATAGTCTGTAAAAACATACAACAGGATGCCAGGAGAGGAAGTTTTGTCCTGAATGAGTAAATCAGGTGTGCTGTAGGGCATAAACAAGGGGCAGTCAGACAGTGGTGAGGTGTGCAGTAGGAGTTAGAGATGATTATGAAATTACAGCAGAGACTGTGATCTGTTGTGAGAATAAAGAACAGGTGGAGGAGAAATTGGAGAATATTCTGAAAAGGCAATGCACAAAATAATGCAAAGGTGAAAAAGAAAAGTATGTAAGAGTAAAGCTGCACTGAGTTGAGGCATTAAAGGTGGTTGCAGTTTAGTATCTACAGTCAACCATTCAAGCTAACTGGATTTGGGAACAAGGCTGAGACTATTTGGACATGTAGGAAGGAGAGATGTTGCACATACCGAACACAGGGTGTGGAATATAATGGAGGAAAGAAAGAAATAATTTAGAAGGTGGAAGAATAGAAGATATGACTGCAGATAAATATTTTCCATGTTGGTGACTAAATCAGGGCTTACTGTATGCAAAAGAGAAAAATACCTTAATTTCTATGTCTTTCTGTTCAGACACAAAGCTGAACTGACAGAACAAATACATCTGGAGGTGTCAGCCCCATCTGCTTCACATGGATGATTTACTGCTGGCTGTCTCTGTACAGCTTCTGCACTCCTTCTGTGAGAACAAATGAACAGCTGGGTTCTCCTCTAGCAAGTCATGATAATAAAGAAATAAAAATGATAATGTGCCACTTGTTACAGCGCTCCATGTGACACTTCAGCAGAAAACAGTGAGAGGACGTTGGAGTCATGCGAGCCTGGCTGTCGGTTCACTATTGTTGGCTCACAGTTAATTATGTAATTATACTGCAGTTACCACTGATTATGCAGAGTGGGTTTAAAAACCCTATGAAAGGAAGTGTTTCACGTTTTATGATTTCTCATTTTCATTTTTAATCTTGTATAAGATGCTTTTTGTTTTTTTCTTTTGTTTGTGTTTGATACTTCACTAGTTTCACGTTTCCCCCCCCCAATTCTTAATTATTCTTTCCTAATTTCTTAAGAAATACCTGAAAGCAATACAACTTCACCTCTCACTACACAGACTAACTCTTTTCTACATGCTTTATGTCTTTGTTCCAGAACACCTGATTCAAATGACTGCATGACTTTTTCCTTTCTTCTTCCTGTCCTTTAAGTTTTTTCCTCTAGATACCTCTGCACTTTTTCCCTATAATAACACTGCCTATTGCTTCAAGATTTTATTCCCTTGAGTCATTAAATTTTGTGCCAAACATTTTCTATTTTCAAGTGTCTCCCCAGAGTCCCCTAGTGTTTCTCCTAAGCTCCTTAGTACCCCTAGTGTCTCCCCAGAGTCCCCTAGTGTTTCTCCTAAGCTCCTTAGTACCCCTAGTGTCTCCCCAGAGCCCCCTAGTGTTTCTAGTGTGTCTCCTCCCCGTAGTGCTCCTCCCCCTCCCCGTAGTGCTCCTCCCGAGTCCCAGCCCCTTAGTGCTCTTCGTCGCCGCCTCCGGGCGGCCCCCGGGACTGTTCGTCGCCGCCTCCGGGCGTTTCCCGGGGCTCTTCGTCGCCGCCTCCGGGCGGCCCCCGGGACTCCTCGTCGCCGCCTCCTGCGCCGGGGACGGCCCCCGGACTTCCCCCGTGGTTCCCGCCTCCTGCGCCGAGGACGGCCCCCGGACCTCCACTGGCTGCCTCCTCAGTTTCCGCCCACACAGTGTGGGTAGTTTTCTGTTTTGTTTCGGGACTCCTGACTCCCCCTGTGTTTTCGCCCACACAGTGTGGGTTGTTTTCTGTTTTTTTTTTTTTGTTCTGGACTTTGGCCCTCCTGCCGGGGCCCCCTCCGCCCACCCTGAACTGTTTTGGGGCGTCTGGGAGCCGCCCCTTAGAGGGGGGGTACTGTCACGATCTGTGTTTTCTGTGTATTTATTTCTAGTTTCTGTTTCCCTGTGCTCTCCGTTGTCCTGTCCTCCCGTTGATTACTCCCAGGTGTGTCTCGTTCCCTTGATTGATCCCCGTGTATTTAGTCCCTCCTGTGTCTCTGTGTTTTGTCGGGTCCTTGTCGTCTCTAGTTGTCAGTTGCCAGTCGTTTGCTGTTGTCAGTATTGTCCACCCGTTTACTGTGTGCTACCTGCTTGAAGCCCCTGTTGTTTTGCTGTGCAGTGCTGCCACAGTTGTGGACTGTTTCCTCTCTGGTTATTCATCATTAAATCATCATTTTTTACTGCTACCTGGGTCTCCTGCCTCTGCCTCACCACCTCTACACCACCACTCTATGACACACTCCGCAGGAGAAGCTCAATAAGGCTGTTTTCTATTCTCTTGCAGACTCTCTGTAACCGGGAGACAATTTCTCTGCAGAGGAAAAAGAAGCCACTCAGCCTAACAAGTTGAACTCCTTGGTCAGGATTTCTAGCTCCACCTTCTAAACTGCATATGACTCATGGGTTTGTATTTAAGGAGAATTTCTGACTCAAGCTTCAAAGTGACGTACAGTGAGAGTCTTGAGAAACATTCTGCGGAAGGTGAGTGCATTTCCTATGATGGAAATAAAGTTTTGAGTAAAGTAGGAAGGCTTTAAACAATGCCAGTTCTGATGTAGCAAAGCTATTTTGATATAGAAATCAAGCATCATCAGCTTAATATCAGTATCCATGTATATAAAAAATAAATAATACAAGTAGCATTTAGTTCTTGTGGAGTACGTAATGTGGTTGACAGAAAAAACTGGGTCTTATTCTTGAAGCTTCGAGGAAAATAATTAATTTCTCTGCTCTTGTTGAATATGTATTATACCTGCCAGCAATACCTGATGTTTGGCATGTTGACTCCGTTGAAGTTAACTCAACACATGCATAGAGGAAACCACTTATCAGCTCAGTGCAGAAAACTTTAACTTTTTGACATCTACATGCACAACATAGCTACATTTTAGAGATGCAACTTAGAACATTTAAAAATAATAAAAATAATAAAAACATTATCCAAGCTTACCATCTTGATTAACTCTTTTGCGTGATATGAGATGTTCTTGAATCGTTTCGTTAAAAAAAAGATAGTATAAAATAAACTATTCATCTTTCCACTGGATGTGTAAAACAGCAGCTCTATCCAGCTGCCAAGCAAACTTTATGCCTACATGGAAATGTTTTCCATCATTTGAGTTTTGCTGAGGATGTTGTTCAGGAAATCTTCTGAGCCTGGCAAGCCCTAAAGTTCTCTGTAAACTCATGTCACTAG